>DWNY01002416.1:0-11109 GCA_018250635.1 Telegonus apastus | reverse complement strand
GTTATAATTATGAACATCCAAGTTACTAGAAGGGTTGTGTGTTGTTTTAACAACTTCTTTATTGTGTTTATCACAAATATACAACACTCAATTTTAGAAAATTAAAGAAAATAATCAGAAAATAATGAAGAAATGTAACCGGCATACTGAAGAAACGTAGGTAACGTGTAGCGCATTCCCAATTAAATAAGATTTTGCAATTCGCCTCCGGAAGCAACTACGCGACATCTGCTTCTGGCATATAACGGCAGTATTAAGCGCTGCTGTATTCTTATCTGAAGTGGGTACTGAGGGAGAAATAAGTTAGAGGCATTTCATCTTAGGCTATTACAGGTGCCGAGGGTGCCAGAGGCCACTTACCATCAGCATGACTGCATGCTGGTTTACTTCGATATTAAAATAAATAAAAAAAAAACAAAATTCAGAAGACTATTAAAACGCTCATAGTGCCATAGAAAAGAAAACTACTTACCTTTATTTGCAGAAGACATTTAAATTTTACAGACAGACTATAAAATGATATTACTAAAATAAATCACTGCAAAATAAACATATTTACACACATTAAGATGATCTAAAAAATTAATTACTAATGCAAATCACAAAAATCACGTATCAATCTTAATAAAGTTGCAAGTAAAATGGCCCCGTCGACTGGGGTTCTCATGAAGCACTTGCGTAAGTGGGGATGGACGCTAGATCCAGTGCGCATGTCTAGGTGACCTGGAGTCTACCTGGGGTGTTATTCCCCGTTGGGGGGCGGGGGGCGTAAATGTGGGATGCAAACGGGAGAGGGAGTCGCGGTATCTTTTAGTGTTATAGCTATAAATTCTGAATGCAACTGCGCATGTACTGAACGCTATGAATCAATAAAGACCGATGATTCTAGATCGCAGGGCGTGGCAATATAGTTTTCATAACCAAGCGAAAAATATACGCAGAATAACTTTTAACGCAACGAGAGGCTGTCATGCCTTATGTTCCACTTCAGGCAGACTATATACAATTACTAGACACTTTTTTTTATTTCACAGTAGTCACAATGAACCATAGCCTTCCACGATGTTACGTTTTATAGTTAGGAAATAGCAAACGAGCCTGCAGTACACCTGATGGTAAGTAGCCACTACCGCCCACACACATCTGCAGATAAGATCAAAGTCCCACCTAAGCTTGACTGCAGAGGCTAAACTGTAGCGTTGCTACCAGTGAGGTCTAAGTTGGAACGCCTCGGATAAGTATGTTTATCTAACCACACCGTTCAGAAAATAACACGGAAGCGCTTAACACTGCTGTTATTAGACAGAAATGGATATGGCGGTGATGCCGCCGAAGTCGAACCACATAGAGTTTACCACGTTTACGGTGCTCTAATACGTAGATTAATAAGGAGTGGAACAGGTTAACCAACGGGATTCGGATGTTATCAAGCAGCTCAAAGTATCTGTCTTATAAAATATAACCGTCTAACCTAATCGTTTAAATTACCAAATTGTTTTTACGGGAAACTCTAATTTAGTTAGCCATTCAAGGTTACCCATTGTAATAAACGTTGTGTTAAAAAAAATAAATGAATAAAATGAGGTTCTCAGCTCTTAATAGTTAACATACGAATATTTAAAAATAAACGAATACTACATATGTCCCACCAAAAATTCGCTATGGATACTACTCTACTACTTTTATTGTTCTGTGACTGTACAAAATAGGAGAAAACAAAATTATATACTCACATTAAGATTTCTTTTACGCGTCTGATAAATAGAGTAATAAAACTCTTCAAAAGTTGAAACACGACAAAGAAACCAATTTTACAAGGACATAAGTGTTAAATACTACACTGCATGGTCTCTGTACTGTAAGTGGCGGACTTAAGTGTTAGTTTGGGTTCAGGTACGCGGCAGGGCTTGGCAGAGGGGTGGGGGATTGGGCCAAATAAGACCTAGTGCGCATGTGCCGGCAATCTAGTCTAGAACCTTCCACGGGGGTGTGGGTCGGTAACAGGTGTGGCTGACATTGAATGCAACTGCGCATATTCTACATGCCAGGGCGTAGCACAGGATCTAAAATTTATTATTCCTTTGCATAAGTCTTTAATAATGTTTTTTTTAAGATAGTACTAAACCTTTATTCGAATTAATTGCTACAAAGAATGAGTAACATAAAATATACATACAATCCTCAAAAACTCACGACGTACATAAATTATATTGCAGGTGAATTATCACTTCCAACTGTAGTTTTTTAAATAACTATCAAATTAAGGAATAATAACTAAAAATCACACATTTTATTTAATTCGATATCAAATGCGTCGCGGCTGCTCGGACGTTCAATAGGGACTGCGCTGGATAGCGCGTAGGGTAGATTCGAGAAGGCTGGCCCGGACAGTTGCATAATCGATTGGCGCATATCAGATGCGCTTCGGGTGATAGGAAGGGGGCCAAGAGAATGTACATGTCATGTTACTGCGTTATTAATTACATCTTTCAAAAAGCGTATTACTTAATTTTATTACAAAATCAACATTAAAAACACGTCTTTGATAGAAGTAGATTTATTTCTGACTAAAATGAAAAAGACTGTTATAGTAATTCAAAGTACACAAAGGTAAAAGAAGTAGAAAGTATAGTACTTACCTTCATTTGTAGAAAACATTCAACGGAGCGACGTATAATAACACATCAAGCTTAATGAAAATAATATTATTTACACACAATTATAATCTAAAATATTGCGGTGCGATATAAAAAAAAAAAGCACGTGTTAGTCTTTAGAGGGTTCAAAATGAAATGGCTCTACCGACCGGGGTTCTCACAAAGCACGGTTGCAGGGGTGGGAGGTGGGTGCTAGATCCAGTGCGCATGTCTAGGTGACCTGGGGTCCATCTGAACAGAAGTTGGGAGATACTCCCTGTGGGGGTGACAGGGTGCAAACGTGAGTGGGGGTCACATCATCTATTATTATAATAGCTATAAATCATGAATGCAACTGCGCATGTACTGTCCATAACAAATCAATAATCACAGCAGCAGACGATGTTACAGTAGTTTTAAGAACCAAGCGGACAATATCGTGAATTGCCATTACTTTGTACAAATAAAACAACAACAACGCAAATAAAATAAAACAACTTTGTACAAGTAAAAATTCGGTTACATGTACATATGTCACTATACATATTTTTAAACGCGGCTGACACCAAGGGAACTGCTAGTTCGTTATTAATTTTATAAATTAAAAACCGAGAAAGTTGACAATAATTTTTTCGAATAAATTAATTATCGATATTCATCAATTATATAATCAAAAAGAATTCAGTCAATATTTTGAAATTCAAAATTAATACTAACTATACTGATTGCGCAAAATAGATCTTCATTTTTAGGGTTCTATACCTCGAAAGGAAAAAAATTGGAACAGTCAAACGCAATTAAAAGATACAGCCGTTTATGCCGCAAATTTTTGAAACTCTCATGAGAATCAATATGGCCTGATATATCCCGTGAACTCAGAATCTTCAAATTTGGTACATACGGAGCAACGTCTTATAGCGATAGGAAAAAATACGGATACCGTAAATTTTTTGTTATATCATATAATTAAAAAAAAAACATTTTAAATTACTACCCCTTTCCTCATGAACGTAGAGGTATTAAATTGAAATTCATATCTATGATAAACTATGACTCGTTTTACGTTATGGGTGAGCTTATACTTATATACCTACAGGTTTGTACGGAACCCTCGATGCGAGAGTCCAACTCGCACTTGGCCGGTTTTTTTTTTTACTAATGAGTGAATATTAGCATTTTTTTATTATTATTTTTCCACTTTGTTCACTATCTCATTATAACTTTAAATATTCTATAGATTTTTTTATAACCCTATTAAGTGATTTATCATCTAAAAGCTTTTTTATGTTATGAAGATAATTTGCTTAGCAATTAAACAAAGATTTTCTTAAATATTAATTTGTGGTCAAAAATAATTTATCTAAGTACAAAGTTTTAAACATAGTAGATATGTGTCTTTCAGTGAGTTATTTTGGAAAACGTCAATACTTGTTTTGAACCTTTTAAATTAATGCGGGACTGTGTTTTACGAACTCAAAAGTATAAAAAAATATTTCTGTACTAGAAGCTTAACAAAAAGACTTCACTATTACGGAAATTTTGTAAGATATATATTTTTTAAAAAAACTCCAACTGGTCAGAATTGGCTCAAATTCAAGAATTTAGTAGATTTTACAGATGATATTTTATTCTCATTACAGAAGATGAATTGTTTTCAGAGTTTCAATTTAAAGACTTTATATATGACTTACTAAATATCGACCAAGAAGTTGTTCTAAGCAACGCCGCTTGCAAAACTCTGTTTATAATAAAGTACCTTTTTTCTATCAGTGTTTTTATGAGCGTATTATTATATTATCACCATATTAGCATTTTTTGTGCTTAAAATAAATTTGATGATAAAATCGAGAAATGTTAATGAATAGTTAGGTGATGTTGGATCTTCAAATAAAGAAACCCATTATTATATAACTCGCGTAGAAGGATGTCGGTAATGTTTATTGTTTCGTCTTTATTGTTAATAATATACCTCTTATATCGTTACTCTCGAAGAAAGTACACTTACTGGAAAGATAAGAATGTGCCCTTTTTGGAACCGGCTACAATTTTCGGCAATTACAAGGATTACATTATACTCAAGAAATGTCATCCAACGATAACAAAGGAGATATGTGAACGGTTTCCCGAAGCGCCTTACGTTGGCGTGTACTATGGAACGGACCCGGCATTGGTGGTGAAGGACCCGGAACTAATCAAGCTGATAACCACCAAGGACTTTTATTACTTCAACGGCAGAGAGGTATCGCATACTACTCACAAAGAAGTGATCACACAAAGTGTTTTCTTCACGCATGGTGAAAGATGGAAGGTGCTGAGACAAAACCTGACTCCTTTGTTCTCATCCGCAAAAATTAAAAACATGTTTTACATGATCAAGCAGTGTAGTAAAAATCTAGAAATGTTACTAGAGAGGAAGTTAAAAATGTCCTCCGTAGTAGAGATTAGATCGCTTGTGTCCAGATACACTATAGATAGTATTAGTTTATGTGCTTTTGGGTTTGATGCGAACACTATGGGAGAAAGTGCAGAAATCAACCCGTTCAGAGTAATTAGCTCACAGATTCTCGCAATCTCAAAATTAAACGGAATCAAGAACTTTTCGCGAGCTCTATGGCCTGATATATTCTACGCGCTAGGATTTCAAATGTTCAGTCCTAAAATTAACGATTTTTTCAGCAACTTACTAATGGAAGTTTTTGAAAAGCGTCAACATAAGCCATCTTCAAGAAATGACTTTGTTGATTTGATTCTGTCTTTATATAAAAATAGTTATATTTCTGGTGACAGTTTAAAGAATCTAAAGACTGGTGGCAACGAAAAAGTGAGTATAAAGGTGGATGAGGGTTTATTGATTGCTCAGAGCGTAGCTTTTTTTGCGGCTGGATTTGAGACATATTCAAGTGCCTCAACGTTTACTTTGTTCGAGCTGGCTAAACATCAGGAAATACAGAAGCGGGCGATAGCCGACGTTGACGCTTATTTCCTTCGACATCAAGATGACGTCGATTATGACATCACGAAGGAGGTTCCCTATCTCGAAGCTTGTTTGGACGAATCCCTTCGAATGTATCCATTATTAGGAACGATTACACGTGAAGTAATGGAGGATTACCAGTTACCTGACGGTCTGCGCCTTGAAAAAGGCATGCGTATACATATACCTATTAACTATCTCCACTTCAATCCGAAATATTTCGAAAAACCAAATCTATTCAACCCTGATCGCTTTTTGAGCGATAAAAAGAAATATGTGAGAAGTTACTCATATATGCCTTTTGGAGAAGGACCTCGAATATGCATAGGTATTATATTTCAGTTTTTATTATTATACATCAGCATTCATCGTCATTCCAAAAAACGCATGAGACAACAGTAATACTTTATTTAAAATAGATAACACGCAAAGCGAATCGGCATGGACATCGTACTTTTTTCTGGAATTGTTTTATCTGAAATTTTGTTTCACCACCGAGGTTTTATTAGCGTTTATAGTGTTTGGGTGAGAGGGTGTGGTTTACCAGCAGATTTACATATGGAGCGACTATCTTAATCAGGAGTGGCAACGCATCTGTAATCGACTTAAGATATACAGATAGAATCCCCGGATATAAATTGTCCCAAAAGTTGTCCCATGAATTATTAAAGTTGTCCCCTTTATCACCAGTTGCACTGCGTGTTTGTATACTACTTTAATCTTGTATAAAATAAGTTAAACGATGTTTTGTTTTTCAGGCATGAGGTTCGCAAAGATGCAAGTATTAACAGGCTTAGCCACTATTCTGAAGAACTACACTGTGAAGCTAGCTGATGATATGCCAGAGGAAGTAAACTATGAGCCTAAGGCCATAGTATCACAGGCTGCAGAATCAATTAGGCTGGTCTTCATCCCGCGCAACATGTAAACAGTAGAAATTAGACGAAGGGTTTTTAACCTGGGGGTTGTTACCTCTTGAGAGATGTATTTGTGATTATAGAGGTTGTAATAATTATAAATACTATTTGTTAATTAGAGAAATTACTGTTCGTTTCTTATTACTTATAAAATTAATTTTATTTGGTGTTATTCCTTGTAGGAAAGAGAGGGTATTGTACAATATCAATTAAAAATATCCGCTATTAAACAATGCAGTTGCAAATGTAGTCTATAAACGGCTCAAAACAAAATGGCCCCGTTGACTGGGGTTCACATAAAGTACTGTTGCGTAGGTGGGGGGGCGCTAGACTCAGTGCGCATGTCTGTCTGGAATCCATCTGGGAGGAGGTTGGCGATTGCTCCCTATGGGGGTAACAGGATAGGGAGGTACGAACAGGAGAGGGAGGTCTCCGCAATTATTTTTATGGCTATAAATCCTGAATGCAAACTGCGCATGAACAGAAAATAATAAATCAATAACGATCAATGATTCTGGATTGTAGGACGTAGTACAATAGTTTTAACAATAAACAATAAAAAAATATTCTTGAAATGTCATGATTTTACATAACGTATAGATCAATGTAATAGTAATGGTCAACATAATGTTTTTTTAATGACACAGTTTGAAAAATAATAATGTGTGCCCACACATGCAGAGCACATTTTATAAATGCTCGTTAACCGAATTAGTTTACAAAGTGTTGATTCTTTAAAATTGATTGTAACGGACCGGACAAATACGTACACGATCGATGTTCTAATGGAATGTACTGAACATACATCCTTAATGAAATTTAAGAAAACTATAAAAAAAACTTCATAACGCTTAAAACAATCATCATAACTATGAAGATCAAACACTTACCTTCATTTGAAGATGAAATTTGAAATTTAAGCAGATTGATCGATAGAAAGTAAAGGCAAGATGTTTAAAAATATTAAATTAACTTTTTCAAGTTATCAATTTATTATCAAGAATCATGCTTTAATCGTTACACAGTTGTACAAAAAATGGCTCCATCAAATGGGGTTCGCACAATGTACTGATATGTGGGTGGGAGGGTAGATCCAGTGCGCATGTCTAGGTGAACTAGATCCGTCTGAACCGACGTTGGAAGTTGCTCCCAATGGGGGCGACGGAAATGGGGTGGGAGAACCTGCGGGGTGCATGCAAGAGAGAGGGTAGCGGCATCTATGATTGTAGCTATACATCCTGAATGCAAGTGCGCATGTACTAAATAAATCAATAACGACCGATTATTCTAGACAGTTGGACGTGGCAGAGTTCATACTGACAATATTCATTAATTACAGTACCTCATTTTGTACAACGCGTTAAGTCTCTTTATCTGTCATTATTAACACATTTTAAGTTTAACTAACTGGGGTATGCCAGGGGCAAGTCTGACGACCCACGGGACCGATGTTACCTAATCGGTCTGATACGCATTTTGTCCAGATTTGATTTCAACCAGACATACACCTGAATGATATGGGAATACCCACGATGCAGGAAAATACTAGTGTGCGGCTATGCCGCTGTGAATTTCTCCGACAATTATTATTTATTAAAGAAGGATGATATGTGTAAGTAAATCTAAAAATATTTAACAACTGCAATGCGATCTTATGTTTACATTTGACTTATAGTGGGATTGGCATGCCCTCCGAAACGAATATGAAATATAAACGTTACTAGAAACCATTAAGAATAAGTGCCTTTTTCACACAACTGTGCATGAACAAGAAATAAAGTAGGTAGCTATTCTTATTTAACAGGTTGCAATCAAATTATTTGTGTAAATATTACAATCGTACTCAACAACATTATTAATACTTACATTGAAATGTCTTTTAAGCATCTCACAAATTTAAGAATAAATAAAACACTAATAAAAAAGGTATCCACTGTAACACTACGTGATCTATTAGAGTCCCAAGCTGAAATGGCAGTTAGGGTTCATGATCATGACTATCCCACCCCGGGTGTGAGAAGTGGAGGTGGGGGATAGAGGAAAATGAGACCTATTGCGCATGTTCAGGCTACTAGACTGGAACCGTTCGCAAGGGTGTGAGGTAGCAACAGGCGTGGGTGACATTGGATGCAAGCGCGCATGTGCATCGAGAATCGATCATAATTTTCGACGCCAGGGTGTGGCCCATCTATATAAATAATCATAATTGAAATATGATCTATGATTTGTGATATTTATACTATAATTACTGAATTAAACTAAATGAAAAGGTTAGGTAGTAACATATCTAGAAAAAACAAATACTTACCGTGTGTTGCAGAAGACATTCAAAATCTTAAAACAGGCCGACGCAAAGCAAATCAAAATTTTAAAGTCAACAAAATCACGACATGATTTAAGTATTCACTTCGTTACACAATAAAATATTGCTTCTGATCAATAGAAAAAAAACATGTATTTGCTGATAAACGGTTCGAAACAAAAAGGCCCCGATGACTGAGGTTCTCATTACTTATACTTGCGTAGGTGGGGGTGGGTGTTATTTCGAGTGCGCATGTCTAGGTGACTGGAGTTTACAGGGGCGGAGAAATGTGAAGGCGACAAAATAACTTTTCACCCAACTGGGTAAAAAAGGGGGGGCGCAGCATATTATAGCTATATATCCTAAATGCAAATGCGCATGTACTAGTGGCAATAAATCAATAACGACCAATTATTCTAACAGTGTTAAAGTTCTTAGCAATCAAACTGACAATATTCGTAAAGTATGTAATTTTGTACATCACTGAAACTATTGTGATTTACTACTGGGCAATCTAAGCACGGATCTCTTCCTACAACTGGGAGACCAGAGATAGGTAAGATTACCACAATGCTGCAAGGCAGATTGATAAAGGATTGTACGGGTAGCTAAATAGAGTCGGATATTTTTAAACCCCATAAGACCAAAAAAAAAATTACATTTACAGTAATTAATCCGGAATTAAAAGTTAGCCGATAGATCTTTCATCTATTTGAATAATAATACTGTAAGATGTAAGTAAATTAAATATACAAGTACATCTATCTAGGAAAGATCTCGTCCAGACATTAAATAGGAAATGCACTGCTTATATTACAAACATTACAAAAAAATTCATTATGGTAATACCTATACCTTTAACGAATGTTACAAAAACAAAATAAAAAATATTGCTTTACAATGCAACATGTAATAGCGACAGATATTTTAAAATTATTTTAAACGTTGTAATAAAGTCCCGGTCTGGCATGTTAGTTACCTTTCAGGAAAATGGAGCGGGGGAAAACGGAGGTGGGGTATAGGGGCCTAGTGCGCAAGTTCAGGTTATCTAGACTATAATATTCCAAAAGGAAGGGGTCGGGAAGGTGTGGGTGGCAACAAGCATGGTTGATATTGATTGCAAGCGCGCATGTGCATAGTGAATCAATAACCGATCTTTCTCGATGCCAGGGCGTGGCACTGTAAATATATAAAAAATCTATAATCTTTATATATTTACAGGGGGGGGGGGGGATCTATAATTTCTACATGATCTCTGCGTTTAAGAAGTCATTATAAAGGAGGTAATTATGGAGTTTCTTACGCCGCTTCTTTTTCATCAGATTTTTATTTTCAAAAAGAGTTTTATATGAATCAACTTCGAATAAATGAGATTTGAATCTGGATTTGAATTTAAGGTTGCTCGTTTCTGATTTTGTATTCATTAGGTACGACTATATTTGCCGTGTTGTGTGGTGGTATGTCTTAGACGGCGACTAAGAGACAACGTCCATGAAATGGGCAACAGCGTTTTCCGGTGTAACAAAAGAACCTCCTGGGCTCACCAACACACATGCCAGGCGCGGTGACTATTGGCAATGAGAGATAAATGATATTTTCCAAAAATAATCAATATTTTCTATAATAAAAGACTAAGAACACATCAAGATGCCACACATCAACTAGGAATGTAAAACCATTTCGTTGATATTAGTTTGAAATTTAAAATACAATGTTCAGCAAGAGCGGACACACTTTAAAGATAATTACTTATCAAGTTGGAGTTCTTACAGTCACCAGATTTATTTTAATTTGTAATATTTTTTGTTATAACTGATTGTCAATGGGGAATGAATAGACAGAATAGGAATGGAAGCTTCCAGGTAGGCTGTGGGTGGAAGGGGGAGGGGGGAATGAACAGACAAAATGGGGATGGAAACTTCCAGATCGCATTGGGCTGTAGGTGGAAGGGGGAGGCAGATGCATCGATCGATCGGCGCATATGTAATGCCGTTGAAGTGAATATGCAAAGGGTGTGGCAAACACATTCTAGACAACTTGGGTTATACTGGACGAATAACTGCTTCAAACATTTTCAACATTCAAGACAAAGGTGAGAAGACTACTGAGATGAAAAATGTAGTCGAGGTAGATGTACGGAGACTTTTTAACTGAGCGATAAGTGACAGAGAGATTTTAAGTAGGCTACTACCAAAGGACATTTATAGAGAACCTATCGACTACAGACCTCCCACGTATATTGATTCTTCAAGAATCTACTTTACTTTATTTATTTATTTA
>DWNY01002415.1:0-11109 GCA_018250635.1 Telegonus apastus | reverse complement strand
GGTAACATGAATCAGTAACACAAATACTAAAAAGAAAAATAAAAGGACCAGGGGTAAAACCGGTATTTTTGACGTCGGTTGACGGTTTTTGGTGTATTTATTGAACCGTAATGAGTAGACACTTTATGCATTCAAATGCATGTACATTTTAGCCGCTATAAAAATAAATATTTCAAAAAATGAAAAATTGGCAGTAGGAAAACATCCGCGTGCAACCGACTCGCACTTGGCTAATTATTTTACTCTTGTTTTAGGCATTGTGTTCTCTATATTAATTTCTATTTTGTTAATTTTTATTTAATCGTGTTTTTTATTTTATTTTGAATGAGTCAATTAAAAAATGTAGATAAAACGCGATTCTTCTTTTTTTTCTTTTTTTTTAGAGAGCCAATAAAAAGCGTAGACAATGAAACGCAATTTTGTAAACATAATTTTATTGTATAATTATATAACGTAGCCGTATCCGCAGCCGCAGCCAGGGTAGAAGGGGGCAGCGGGGAGGGGGCAGCCGTAAGGCAGCTTCTCAGCTAGCAGAGTACTCACGGTGAGTAGGGAGAGAGTATCCGCTAGACTAGCGGCTACGCTGTTAGGCTGGATCACAGCGGGGGCTACTACAGCGTTCGGGGCTACTAAAGGTGACGCGACGACCGATGGGTTGCAACCACAGCTACATCCTGGGGAGTAGATAGGAGACAGACCGGTCGAACAGGGCGGAATACACTGGCTGTAGGCCTGGAAATACAAAGAAACGCGTATAATCAATGTTTGTTTGCGACAAAATTTAAGCGCCCGTCAAAAGATGGCGCTACTTGTTGTTTTTGAATCACGCTATTAAAGTTTTTTTTCATTTTTTTTATAATAATGTAGTAGCAAAGGAGCATGCAGTTGGTAGATGGCCGCTGCTTGAAGATCTTCATGAACTCCAGATAAAATTAGATCCTACCTGAGCTCGGTTACAGATGCGTTGCTACCCCTGAGGACGGCTAAGTTTTCTCGTAACACTCGTCAAAGCAGGACACAGCAGCGGTTAACACTGCTGGCATGAGGCAGACATTTGTGGCGGTGGTGCCACCAGAATCGAACCGCAAATGATTCAGAACTCTTAATATTATCGGGAATGGCTACAGCTGACCATGGACGGCAGTGGTCATTTACTATCAAATGGTCTGCACGCTCGTTTGCTTTATTATTATAATAAAAATTGCTGTATTATTATTATAAATACATACGTGGGCGGTTTGACGAGTTTGGCAAGCTTGAACTATAACTATATATATGAATAAATATAAACAGTAACAACGCTTTCGAAACTCATAAACCCACACTATTTTCTCCTATATTATAGGTACTATAGACACGCATAAACAAAAATACCTAGGCCCAGAACAGAAATCAAATCGTCATTCAGATATTTGTCTGGGGATCGAAACAGAACGCATTGCGCGTCAGATATGTACGATGATCGCTTCGGCACAATTCTGTAAAGTAAGTATACTAAAATATAAAGGTACATTTTAAGACTTACCTGGGCAACCAAGGCCACTGCAACGGTCACGAAGAGAAAGTTCATGCTGGATGTACTGGACTATGTCAAATTGAAGCCAATCGCCAGTATTTATATGTTAAAATGTCATAATCTACGCCATATCTATTATTGTCGAAATTTCACTGAAATAGTGTGGAAAATTTGAAATGTAATTTCGTAATACGTGTTCGTAGGAAATTGGTAATTTTTCCTTGGAATTTAATAGCGGACGTAAGTGCAGTGTCAGGACCGTAGTCGGACCATGTTCTATGTACATAGGTTATTAGGTAAGCAGACAGTGTCACTGTTTGTCGACGAGGAATAAGAGTCAAGGAATTTGTCAAAACAATTCTCTGTCGGCGAAAAAATGTTGGCAAAAAACAGAATCTCTGAAAGTAATTGAAAAAGGTAAAATATAATGTCGTCACAATTATACAACTAGAAATAGTGTCTGCAAGTTGTTGAGGGGAAAAAAATCAAAGACGAATGACTCTATAATTAAAATCAATAAATTAGGTACATCCGGGTGCAGTAAGTAATGACTTTATTATAAAAATCAGTAAATTAGGAAGATTAATGAATAAAAAAGCAGTGATAGCCTAATGATTAAACTCGACCTCTCAATCGGAGGGTCCGAGGTTCAAATGCAAGGCACGCACCTCTGACTTTTCGAAGTTAAATGCGTATTGGAATTAATTTCTATCACTTGCTTTAACGGTGAAGAAAGACGTGAGGAAACCTGCACACTTGAGAGTTCTTTAAAAAAAAGTGAAGGTGTGTGAAGTCTAGCAATTTGCACGTGGCCAGCGATGGACTATGGCCTAAGCCCCTCACTGAAATGAGACCCGTTCCCAGCAGTGGGACAATAATGGGTTAAAGCGAAGATTTTTCTTTCTTTATAACATTTTTTTATTGAATCAATTAATGAGTACTTCTGTCCTATCTGGAGTTGATTACCGATGTCTATGGACAGCAATTTCACTTAGATACCCGGATGAACCATTCTCGTTTAAGTTATACACAAATAAATTAAATTGAAGTTTCTGTTTGTAATGTATAACAATGTTTTACTAAGTGCATATTAAAGTATACTCAGTAGGTACCTAAAACAAAAGAACAGACAGACAAAAATATTCATATTTTTGTCTGTCTGTTTGTTCCGGGAATTCGTCGAAATGGCTTGACCGATTTTTACGGGACATTCACTAAAGATGGCTACTGATATAAGGCGTAACTAAGCATACTTTAATTTTTGAAAAAACTTAAGGTTCACCGTATTAAAATTAAAACCCATAAACCACGGAACCGTCACCAGTTGTGGGAAACAGCGAATCTAAAACATAAAAGACAGTTCTCAGCATGATTTTATAAAACCTTTAAATATAACCTTTATTCAGTTCTAAAACAACCTTAAGCCACCCTTAATTCAAAGTAGCTACAAGAATAGCAACCTTACGTAGAGAGTAAACAGAATGACGTCACAAGATGGCGACGCGCATGTGCTATGCACGGCGCTGACCACACTATGTGGTTTTTGTGATTATATATTTTTGAGGTAATTTTATCTATCTTTTTATAATATGGAAGTAGCAAAAAACTTGGAGTACCTAATGCTAAGGCCACTGCCGCCCATGGATACGTCTAATGACGTCGACCATAGGTGCATTGTTACCCCTGAGGACTAAATTGGAACGGATCGGATAATTATATTTCCTTATCACACCCTTCAAACACTGTTGCTGTTAGGGAGAAATAGATGTGACGGTGATGCATCCGGAGTCGAACCACAGTCAGTCGGTTCTGCCATGTTCAAAAATTAATACGTGAAGTAACTACTGATACAAATATTTTTTACGAATACTGCGAACATATAGTGAGATTTGCCTTAGTTAATGAAAAACTAATTCGGCTATTCTTTATTATTGTCCGCCATCAATTATTGTTTCTCTTTCTTTCAATGCCAAGTTATACTGAAGGGGTGTAAAAAACCACCCCGTGTGTTTCACTCAGAAGTTGCTTAAAAACAGGGGTGGATTCAGCTTATATTGTTAACGGCTATACGTATACAATTTGACTGCGGCATTCAGTAATGAGCGTGCAACCACGCCTGAATGTCGTTTCTAAAGTACATTTCCACAAGTAACTACAGAAAGAAAAACATAATTAATGTGCGATTCCGTGGAAAGAAGAACAGAGTAGTGAGTGATTTGTCCCCAAAAGTGTGAAAAAAGTGAAGTTATGACGTTAAATGCCAAACCGGCATCCAGTTGTATGATAGAAAAACAAAAACCTAGAAACGAATCGAGTAAGATGCCGGCGTTAATTTTTAGTGATAGGTAAGTTTTATTGAATAATATTGTAGAAGATGGCCGATCGATTTGAATGCGGCGCGGCGCGGATCGATTTGTTGTGTGACGTAACGGAACGTGTTTTGATGTTGGGTAAAGGTTGGGACAGGTTTACGACTAAATGTTTAAAGTTAGAACAGATGTACAACAACTATCTTTTCGTCTGTTAAGTTGAAACTATTGATAGATTCTATAGCCTCACACAGCAATACTAATTGACCACGCGTTGTGCCACGTTGTGCGCATGTTTTCACTCTCGTGAGTCACTTTCACTTTCTCGAACGTGACAGATAAAAACATTCAATTAAACTAATATTTGATACTTATTTAAAAAACGGAAATATAATAGTTTTACGTATATTTTAGCACACTTACAGTCATGAAACTATTTGAATAATATTTACAATGTTGTAAAATAGTTGTTTTCTTTGTGTTTGTGTTATAACCACGTATACGTCCTTCGTAGAATAAAAACCGTAAATAGAGATGTGCGCATGTCCATTCTGAAGTACTTTCCCTTTCAAAATATTGTAAAGTATCTATAATGAATTTTAAGTAAACGAACTACAACTTTATTAATATTTTATATGAGTTGATATTTTGCACGATTTACTAATTTTGTCTTGATTTGAATGGAATTAAGGTAACACGTTCCAACTCTGTCTTCTGAAATAAGAAAGCATAAAAAGATACGGAAAAGGTATCTTTTTAGTATCGGGTACTTTTCCTTGCCGAATAAATACTTTTAAATTCGATACTTTGTATTCGATATTTTTACTTAATGAGTACTTTTAGACGGGTATCGTATCGTACAAGTCTTCTTTAAGTAATTGTAATCTAAATACTCATACGTCGATAATATATCGATATTACAATAATCGAATTTTTGAAGTATTCTGCCATGGCACATGTAGTGTAGTTGAAAAAAAAAGTATCGATATGAAAAAAAAGTTCTCATTACTTATGATTACAGTCGATATTTTCTATTCGATACCGTTTTTCTAAGCATTTGTGGTGGACCACAAGTAGAAAATTATCTGGGGTTGACTATTGACATCCAAGGCTTAAGATATAGCAGTTTTTAGGTGGAACGGATTCAGACAGACATACCTCATTTGCCACTTGCATTGTAAAAAAATAATTAAATTATTTATTACATAGTACTATAACAATCCTAATAGAATTTCGTTACGACTCTCCTTTAAAATATATTATTATAAACATCATAACACGGCTAATTTAACTTTATACTGTTTGTTTATTAGTTATAAATCTCATTACTACTTTAAATGGGTTGTAGCACCCTTCAAAACACGGTCTAACCTCGACAATGTTTCAAATTAGTTATTTTCTGTTAGATCGTATAATATATTTTATTTAAGATACAAGTACAATATTGTACTTTCAAACAGTAAATAGCTTTTCACAATTGTTTAGTTTCGTCTACCAAAATTTAATAAAAGCGATTGTGATAAGGAATGTTAATCTTTACGTTTCATTATATACGCTTTTATGTTAAGAACTCACGACATCGAAAAATAATCATAAATTTTATTTTTTATAAGAATGAATTAAAAATGGACCATTTTTTTTATTACTTGAATAAACGAGCATGCAATCCACCTGATGGTGAAAGTCTACAGCCAACGATGGAAAGCTGTAATCAACCCCAGATACGATCAGTGTCTTATCTTATGTTGCCTATAGATGCGTTGCTACTCCTAAAGATTAAGGTGGTTGCCTCTTATACAGTGTTTAGCTCTGCTGTGTTCTGGTGGGTGTGGTAAGAAAGACGTACATACCGGACGCGTTCTTATTTAGTCCTTAGGGCTAGCAACGCATCTGTGGCCGTCCGCAGGTAGGACTTCTAAACTTATCTGGGATCGATCACAGGTGTCCATGGGCGGCAGTGGCCATTTACTATCAGGTGGATTGCAAGCTCGTTTCCTACTTCCATATCATAAAAAAACCGCATAAATCGCTTCACGTTAGAAGTAGGTGTGACAGTGGTATGGTCGTTACACGAACCGCAAATCACTATAAGTAGTATATGCATGTATTTGCATGTGTGTTGCATATTTGCTCGTGGTTTGCGGTCACCCACAAAGGGTGGGTGGTGGCGCCATCTATACTAACGCTACGTAAATATGATTATGGCGTGTAAATATGCTTCGTGTTGCTTTGTTTGATCATAATCACATTGTACAAAATTAGCGACCTAAAAAGTTATTTAAATCATTAATTTGTGAGTAGTTTTTAACATAATGTTGTGTTTATCGAAAAGAAATAGTAAAAAACTATAAGTACATGATCATTGCTGTACATGGACATTTGGACACCTATTGATTTCATAAAAAAAAGAAGATTCCTGTTTCGAATTATAATACTCCTGATAACTAAGACGGCCTTACCAGAACTTAACAATATTTTGAATTTAGTAACATGTAAGTCAAATAGGGTAGTAGTGACATCATCGCAGGCGCACTACAAAAAGCAGTACAGTTCTTTGTCTCAAGGTGGGTTTTAAATAATTGTCCCATTATAATAACTAATTTGTGTAATGTTATTCCTATATCAAATCTCTTTGAAATTACACATGAATTTGTTTCAACTGAGTATTAATTCAATTATAATACATTTTTAAATTGAGTTTTAATCTTAGTTAATAAAACTACGTAAAATGAAACAATAAACAAAGACAATAAAAATGTCACATTTCCGGTAGCCATTATAGCAAAATATTATACAGACAAATAGAGATAGCGTGCCGTTACACGTGACGGCTATATAAACTATTGTCAATTATATTTTGCCGCATTGTATTACGCGCACTTCACGCAAGTTAGTTGACTATTCGTCACGTCATTGCCATTCGAATTGTGAAATACAAAGTTCGCGCTGCGCAATTAGCACTCAATCGTCAACGGTTTGACCGTGTTTTTGTTTCAAAGTTTTTACAAGGCTTAACTACGATTAACCACGATGATGAAGATGATACAACAGTTAAACTTTAGTAGTAGTAATTACTATGACGTCGCAGGCATCGAACCCCCTTCTTCTAAATCGAAGAACTTTATGTGAGTATTGTACTTGGCTGTTTCTCTTTGTTTTCGTTGCGTAATCATGCGCATGCTTAAAAAAGTGGGTAATACAATTTTTTTTCGTAAATCTGTGCATTGGTTTGTGAATCATTCAAATCATTGCAAATGAAATTAACTCATACGTCATCACATTATACTTTTAAAATAGATCTGCGCGTCATTTTATCTAAACTCTAGAATACAGATTATAAACGTCAGGTGAACTTTCTATTCTATGGAATTCTTAAATATTCACTTGTAATACATTTTCAATTTTTGTTGGAAAAGAAATCTACCTTCCTGTTGCAAATAGAAGTCTTTGCTCACTTATGGGGTATTAGGTATTAGTACAGGCCACAGTTTAAAAAAAAAAACGGCTAAGTTTCGTTATATGCACAATTTACACCTGTTAAATGGCGGTTTTAACACTACTGTCTAACTAATCTACATTAGTGCTTGGATAGGATTCTATCTATCTACCTATGATATTATTCGAGCGTATGTATGTAATTTCATTTTTTTTTGGTACGTTTGACGGATTTTAACATATGAGGCATCGTTAGAATCATTTTACTTGACACAGTGACATAGGCTATGCAATTTTTAAATATGGTGCTTACGAACGGAGAAAAAAGGAGAGAGATTGAATGAAATATTTTTGTATCATAACAATATGGGTATCAAATGAATGTAGATATCAAAGTCAATTTATTTTGAGCAGTTTGGTTTGTTTGTTTTTAAGATAATTCACTAGTACAATTACAAAGGATTAAAAATAATAATGTCAGTTGTTATTAGGCAGATAATGCTTTTTTATTTCTTAAAAACGGGTGAAAACATGGGGATCAGGTAGTTTATATTATGACTAGCTGACCAGGCGAACGTTGTTCTGCCATTTTTATTTAGAAGACACATGTGCCATTTGTATAAAGAATTCAACTTAATAAAAGTTACTTCTGATTTTAAATTATAATAACTTTTGATAGAGTGGATCGATCTTGATGAAATAAAACCTAAACGTTAAGTTAAGATTCGTACAATGAATATATCTGCATTTCTATGAATTGAATCCCGTTGTTTTGGCTGCAAGTAATTTTAAACACACAGACAACGAGAGCGAGTTACATTCTTATTATATATACAGATGACGACCCGCGTGGCGAAGCGGTCGCCTTACGACACGCAGTTGGTTCCGGATTGGTTGGGGAACCAACCCGGAATTCATCACTCAATGATGAATTCAGTAATCTAAATTCATCATTCATCGTCCGGGTCTGGGTGTTTGTGTATTCAGCTTTGTGCATTTCCATGACACCCACAACACAGGAGAAAATCCTAGTATGGGGCAATGAGTGTAGAAAGCATTATCAATATTTCCTTCAGTCTAAGTTCACTGCTGGCATTCATAAAAAAATAAATATTTAAACTATCAATTGATCTTCAGGAATGCCACCTGTAGTGTATATGAATATGGATCGGTTTGACTCATTCGCATACGTCACAAAACAAGTGTCAAAAGGTGAGTGTGGACGGCGAGTCAGTCGTTTTTAGACCGTCGGCCCTAACAGACGCGGTGGTGCTCTAAGGTAAGGCAAGTTTAAAGGTGGTACGACCCTTTGTGGTTTAACTCTGGACCTGCCACCTCTACAACTATTCCTGCCTAATAACAACAGTGTTCAGCGCTGCTGTGTTCTGCTTTGAAGGGAACCAGCCCACGATCCCGAAACCAGGATGATGTTTTCTAATTAAAAGGACATGGATAGACAGAGACACTAATAATTACGAAATTCCAATTAATTTTGAGTACCAGGATTACACAAGTAAAATAAAAAAGATCACCACAAAATTTGACATACAGAATTTCAATAGAGATAGGGAATAGAGATTTTATGAAGATAGGAACAAAAACTTGTACTTTGTTACATTCTGACAAAGTTTATTTCGCCCAATAAATAATTATAATTGTGACTACAAACTTTTAATAGTAAACATACCTTTCTCGAAAAGTTGCTGTTTTTGTCGAACACTATATGAAGCGCAGCCACGTACGGTTTGTTAGATGTTGGCGTGAACACTATCGGGAGTGGTCGGCATTCACAGGGCCCAAACGCCAGACAGTATATGCCCCTAGACTCCATTCCGGGTAAATCTATGGAGAAACCTTCTCCTAGTATTTGGCACCTCATTTGCACTTTCTTGTTGCTAAAATTCTTTAGACTCAGCTCCTTGCGTCCGGCGCTCACCCAAGTCATATTATTGAAATTAGTTTTGATCGGGAAAATTTTCGGTTTGTCCGTTCCGCCACAAATACTTATCGTAGTTATATTACCGGTAACAATATCTTCTAGAATTAAAGTCCTATAAAAAGAAAACTACATTAAAGTACATTTACATCTAAGTATATTAAAAATAGTCCCCAAAAGATGACTTCAATGGCAACTTACGCTTCATTGAGTACTTCCTCTGGCCCTGCATACACCATATTTAACTTAGAAGTGCAACCAGGTTCTATTTCAAATTTTGAAGGTGAAACTTTGAATGGGAAATTGCTCTCAGTGAAGGCAGAACTCTGAAATTTGACAACCCAAGATCCACATGTTGATCCTGTATTGGTCAAATTTACACTGATTGGTTCTGTGAAACAAAATAAGTAAATAAAATCAATCCAAGTTTGCATAAGACGATGGGGTCAGACTAAACCTACCTACATTATTTTTTTCCAATATAATAAATTAATAATTCAAAAGTTTTTAAAAACAAAAAACTATCTCCTTCATATTGTTCTTAGAAGGCCCATTAACGTGAGACCCATAACATAATGGTTCTTAAAAATTTAATGGGTTGTCATCTTGGGGTGCCTGTATTCAGAATGAGGTCACTAAACTAATGATGCATTGTCATCCAAACCATGTTTGCCAAATTTCAGCCCCAACAGGTTGAGCTATGTGGATTAAAATTCAGTTTCAAGTTATGACCCTCATATAAAATTGGGTTAAATATTGTTATAGTTACCAGTAGAGAGTTGTAATTTATCAGACGGTGTTTGTATTACAAGTTTTGCTATTCCAACCGTGCCAATAATACCAACTTTCTTTAATACAGTGTTAAGACCAATCAAGGTTACATTCAATGATCCTGTGAATGTCACTATTTTTTCAGCTGTAAGAAGAATAAAACATATTAGATATAGTAACTTATTTCTCATGCAATTGTTGTAAATTTTTTCAATTTCTCAGTTCCATTACTTACTCATGTCCAAATCCGACAACTTGGGAGAATTGAATGTGATTGTGACTTTGATAGCATTATCGTTAGTTAATCTACAAAGTTGCTTGTTTGTGCCTTTCCCTTTTGGTTTGCTCGTCAGTTGCTCTTCTACTGAACCTTGGCGATCCATCAGTGCCTTGCTCACTTCATTTCTCTTTATCTCTTGAACATTTTTGATAACAAACATGCTTTCACCTTCCATGATGGCCAGCTCTAGTTTTAAATCTACTGGACAATCGCTAATAAGAACGAAATATTTAGTGACAGTAGATTTCTCTTGTACCATCGGAAAAGAAATTTTATTCACGCCATCACACGATATCGCTTGTATTGTAGGCATTTTGATGTTCACTTCTAAAGATCCTTTCTGTTCTATGTCCCCATCTATTGAAGCATCTTTAAGGTACATTGTAAATGGTAGCTTAGTGTCCATTTCTACGTTCGATGTTAGGTGCAGAGTAAAATGTTCGGTTTTACCAGGCGATAGTAGAAGTGGGAGGCGAGGTAGCTCGATGGTAAGATCTTGTCCTTCATTGGGAAGATCATCGAATTCAAATTTAGCCGTCAGCCAACTGTCCGTAAGAGTTGACACTGTGATGGTAACGGCGCAGCTGACACCTAAAATGGAAGGAAGGTATGAATACTTTCTGATATGAGTGCAATTTTAGTACTTATCTTTAGATACAGTTTCATTGAAAATAAATTTTAAAAAAGCTTAATATATTAAAATTATTGGCTAAGTTTTATCACTACTATCTTTACACATGTAATTATTTCTAATATTACATTGGATACTTCCATAGAAATAAATTAGTACTAAACTTGATTATATAACATTATAATGATGATGACTTACCAACAAAACCATTGACTGAGGTTGTCAATATTT
>DWNY01002414.1:0-11109 GCA_018250635.1 Telegonus apastus | reverse complement strand
TTTAAGGGTTATAATATTATATGACTTAATTAATCATGTAACCTAAGTATTCATTTATAATGTATTAAATATTTATGCAATCAATGTATAATCTCAAATATATAAATATTTATTTAACTGCCTAATTTACGTTGGTATCAAAGTATTCTCAAATCCTCGTAGAACTTTTGTTTGAGTACGTAATTATATTCTGTGTCCTAAATGCACAGTCTGGTTAAAAATGCAGGCAAACAAGGCAATTTTGCCTGCTTGTTGACAAAGCAGCATAGTAGCGTGACCCATATAACGAGTTTCCGTTCAAAACAAAAGAATAGGTAAAACGTTTAACCTACTTGACTAGGTACCGCTTCAAGATTTTTAATTTGAGTAAATAATTTTATATGGTGACATAGATTAGCGAACCAGGGATATTATGAAAGTCATAATACCTAAATACAATTTGTTTTTTTTTTTCAGAAGGAGTCGGGAGAAGTAAAACTTTCCTAATCATGCTCCATTTCTTTCGCACTTATGCCTACTTCGCGTTCCGAGTTTGATCCTTGGTCAGGCAGACTTCGTAATGCTAAATTTGGATTCTTTTTCGGGAAATTTGCGTGCTCATCCACAATAAAGGACCCTCATATTGTGTGGTAAATGAGCGTATTGCTAGCCTGATAGTAGCTAAATCGCAACTGCCGCCCATTGATATCTATAAATTGATGTCGAATTTGGAACGCTTTGCGTACCTATTATATATGTATATGTTATGTATCACCCTTTTCATACTCCAAACCAAAATAAATTCGAGCGCGGACTCAACGTTGTCACTTTGTGGGCATGTGGGTGACCGTTGTAATTTTTGGTGTTTTTTCATGGCATGCTAATCTAGGATACCTTTTTTTAGTCTTCAAAATTTTAAAAGTACTAGAGAAGTTGTGTTCCTTTCAACTGCGGCAGCTGTGCTGCTCTTTTCATAGTCTATGCGGATGACATGCGGTATGCATGTCATGTCTTTGTTGCAAATCAAGCGCTGCAGTGTTGAAGGATACCTACGTAAGACGGTATTATTATTGTTCAGCGTTTCAGCGACTTTAAGTTTTGAATTACAAAAAAGAACCACGATTTATGTTTAAAGTACTGTCTAGTACTTTAGTTGTATATATGACTTTAGTACATAGTATCTCGATGCTTGAGGGTTGCATCCGACTTTGAAAACAGTGGTCTTTAACACTTGGTACCATGTACTCACCGGCGGGTTACTTGATGTAACACTGTAGCTGAAGTAAATGTGTAAAAATCGTTAATAGGGTTTTGTAGAAACCCTCTGTATTAAACCGTCATTTACACTATCTTATACTCTAATTGTTATTATTATTTGTAGTACGAATTTGTTCTTATTTTTTCCATGATATTTGTTTTATTAAAGCAATGACTACCTATTGCGTATGGAGCAGCTCTTGAGCAGCTATACATATATTGTGTCGGTCGTTCGATCCCTGACGGAATATTTGAAGGAAATAACTCTGAATGACATTCATTAGTTAGTGACTGTAAGGATCGGACCGACAGCGGATCGACTAACGAAGTCATTGTGAGGCTCGTAATACTGTCGCCAACAGATACATTCTGAATTTGTCTGCAATCCTATGATTTAGGTAGGTGTCTTTTTACATAAATGCGACGTAACATTTTTGTACGCTGCTTATTTGCAGCAATGTGCCTAAGTAACACAGTAACAGTACTTTAAACTTGATAGAGAGCAATTCTTTATATTTACGGGGGCAATAAACAGCTTATATAAAGCATTACATAAGTTTGTTGCATATATTGGCATCTAAGGAGATAAAGTAAAATTGTTAAGTTATTATTGGGGCGTCTTTTCGCAGGGATGCGAGTATAATTATGTACATAGGTATTTATATGTATGCAACTAGCTGAAAGCTGTGGACATTTTACGTCTAGTCAATTAACTAATTCTACTTTTATGTCTTTTTTACAAAGTCTATTCTATTCGCTTTGATATACACGACAACCTTTTTTAAGGCCAAATGATGTAAAAGTCTACCTAATGAAACGCCTGAAATTTTACTATTGCAAAATATATGCATTGTGTTTTAATTTATTTACGTGATATTTATTCGGTTTCAGCATGTATGCATACTATTTTTACATTAATACGTACATAGAATATTGCGTAATTTTCGAAGACCTTCTAAAGGTGTGAAAATCATGATATGTTCGACTTCGACCAAGGTATATTCGACTACTCTTTCCTGAGTGTTATCTTATTATTTCGGGCTAGGTCTTACTTATATCACAATACACAATATACCTAAATATAGAACGAGTGTTAATTTTCCAGAATCATAAGTAATAGAATTATGACTTTTTTAATATGGAGATGTTGAGAGATTTCTTATATAAGTAGAGTCTCAGTATTCACCTTAAATCTTTTATACACGTTTCACATTTGAATACTGGAAATCAATGACAGAATTAGCTGTTCAACAAGATATTCGAACGACCGTTTTGTGTGATTCGAATTAGTAACGCGAATAGACGGTTGCCTTATAGTTCCAACGTCTTGTTTCATGTAAACAAAGGGTCAATGAACCTCATGTTTTTCATAACAAAGTGTGACTTTAAATGATGATGGATTCTTTTCTGGTAGATTGTTTTCTTTATCGAAGACTAAAAATAATAGATCAACATCATTAAAAATGATGCATTATTTGTTATGATTCATTTATTTGAATTTATAATCATTTTAGAGGAATTTTTCATTGATATTTAGCAGAATCATTTACTTTAGTTTGCAAAAGTCTTATTTGTATATACGTACTCATATTCAAAATAATAAGCTATTGGCTTTATGGTCCTGGAGCTTATCAGGGCTATTTACTGGTATAAATTACTCATAATACCTAGGTGTATACTACATACTTACGACATCGTCTACCTAAAACAAAAATGGATATAGATTGAAAACACAGTTTCCCTTCACTGTTCAAATATTTTTCAAGCAAGCATTTAGCTTTGTCTATATTTCTTGTACAATATCGTTACAGTATTCATGTACTATTTTTGTCTAATGATCTTTTATTTTCGGGACCGAAAGTGTTTACAGAAATTAAAAGCTCCATCGCAATCGTTAACGTGACTTTATTAATAAATTAATGTTATGGACAATTGTTATTATGTACCTATGTAACATTGTCGACGTGATTCACTGAATTTTATGGACATTTGGTGTTTTGTAAAGATCTTAAAATAACGACTATTTGATAGGAAACGTATTGTTTGCTGCTCCAGAGCCAACACAGACGGCTGGATGGCGTTCAATTTGAGCGGTGACGAGGGTCGACAATGCGAGCTCACCTGTGACCTGTGACCCGCACTCTAATACTTACCTGATGTCGATTTATTGACAGACCTGTTATAATGTTACTAACTCCATAGTGTTATGTTTTAGAGCTCAGCAAAACTGTAACTCTAATATCTTTAAACCAGTATTCACAAATAATGATATTTTTATTTGTTATGCATTTAAATATTTTACTCTACCATATTTTCGTCTTATTCACCTACTTAACTGTGCTGTAAAGCAGATTTTATCTATTAAAATGCTCTAATTTAAATGGCGAGTAGGATTTAAATGTATTCAGCTAAACCAATCATGAGCTAGACAACAAAATAAAAAACAGCACCACATCTCTGTTCGGTATTAATTTACAACCTGAATACACACTTGGTAAGCTCGATGACATTTATAAGGTGGCTGGTACTCAGCAGGGTTATGTTATGTCGCGGTGACAACAACATATAGCAACATATTGCTCGCGGCACACGTCCAGGCGCGACACAGGCAGCAGACAGGCAGCATCGAGGCGTTCAATTTGCGCGCGGTTGACGAGGGTCTACAATTTGCGCTCACCTGCGACCCGCGCTAAATACCTGCCTGACGGGGATTTATCGACAAACACATAATAGCCTCGCGTCTAATACCCACAATGTACCCGAACATCTACATACTGAAGCAATAATAATGTCAAACATATATTTGCTTTTCTCGTACTATTTATTTGGATGGATTTTTTCCACAATTAGACATCGTAGGATTTTTATAGAACATACTGTGATCAGATATTATGAACACGTTGAATTTCCTGTATTTTTAAAAATATTAAGTGGGTTCTTCCAGCAAATTACAATATCTAAATTTAAAGTAAAAAAATAAGCTCACAGGTTTACTTTAATTTTTCTCCTCGACTTCAGGCTTGTATTACGACGTTACATAATTTTAACAATAGATGTCGCTAGCAGTTCGTAAACTAACATGCCTTGTATGCCCATAAGTTACCAAGAAATAATAATAGACTTCCGTTTTTACCCTTTGGGCACGGAACCCTAAAACGACCAAATTAGTATGGGTTTATTTGTAGTTTAGTGTTATTGTATTGTTAGTAAGAGACGAACACTACTAATTAAGCGTTACTGTGTTCTGATTTAAAGGGTGTGGTTAGGCGGACTTATTTAGCCCAAGAGGTCCAACTCAGTCCTCAGAGGTAGCAACGCATATGTAATTGACTGCAGGTAGGATTCTAATATTAACCGGGGTTAATCAAGGATGTCCATGGGCGTCAGTGGCCAATTACCATCAGCTGTATGGCGCCCTCGTTTACTTCTTCATCGAAAGCACATAAATGTTTCAACTATTGTTTATTCTAATTAATTGTAGGTATTTCATGACATATGTTTATGCATTCGTGCATAGATAGGTACAAGTATTATACTTAAATACGTATAAGTATGTTTTCGTGCTTTATTTATTTCGTAAATAACTAAGCACAGGTTCAGTTTAGTTGGTACATTAGTTTCAATTGTGGTTCGCGGGCGGGAATGTGTTTTTGTGACATTGCGTGATGAACAATAAAGCTGGGTGCACGCAAACGAGCAATTGGCAACGTTTGATATCATTTTTTACCGACTTATCATTAATAAACTGCATTTTTTATATATGTGGTTTAGTTTTGTTCATGTCCAATAACTCCAACAGTAACTTTTGGTGTCGAGGTGATTTTGAAAGTTAATATTATTGTAACTGCGCTTTCTGTAAGGATAATAAAATTTTGCTACGACTTTCGAGCAGGTGATCTTTGCCTTATCTCTGTCTGTCTCATGACAGCAATGTCAAGCGCTCCTTTAATTATGTTTTTTGTTGAACGAGACGTTCCAACTTAAATCAACTAAGAGTTAGGAAATTATTATATGTAACCAACTTCAGCTAGGACTACAATTTTATATGAGTTTCATTACAAAAAAACCAGATGTCAGTGATCACTTCAGGACGTGGACTGTACATTCCCTTACTTCAATTTCATATTGAGAAATACTGATTTTTGAAATGATTGAACCAAGTATAATAAGAAGTCTTTGTTAGAGCATAAGCAGTATAAGTATGTCGACGAAATTAAAGAGCCACTCAATAAAGATCAAGTGCGGAGGTCCTTGTCCAATATAAAACCCATTTACTATAAATCATTATTAGGGGACCGTTTGAGCCTCTTCCTTATATTTGCTGTTCCCTTTATGGGGATCGTCTACAATCAATGGCCTCTCCATTCTCTGCCATTTAAAGTTAAGTAGGGGCCACATTAAGTATGAGTTATGAAAGTTTTAAGGTAATATAAGGTACGGGGTATATTATTATAAGTTTTCTTTTGTCAAGATCGACAGTCACTTAAACCATGGAGTCTACAATATTCTCATCAATATTATACAGAAATATTTATTCTTCTATTTGCTTTATCTACGTATGTATTTATATTTGGAGTAATATGAAAAGTATTAGCCCATCTCCGTAGTCGCAAAAAACTCAAGGTTAAAGTGCAGTTCTGATCCTACCAGCTAAATTATGAAGATAATTATACATTTAATAACACAAAGGGAGTATCAGCGATAACAGTTTAAGTGGTTAATTTCGTATAGATACAACAGAATATCGATCACGTTACCACTATTTGTCACGGCGGAGGTGCCGGCGTGATTAATGCATCTTGGAACGACGCGGATGATAGTGAATTCAAGGAAAATGGGTTAAATTGTTTAGGGTAAATTTCCCCTTCGACGTTCTTTGAAGTTCTCGTTGCAGATCGCGTGGAAAATTTTGATCGACAAGTCATTACGCGACTAAATTAAAATAGAGCAGGTGATAGGGCATTTGACAAATTATTTCTGAATGAGCTAGTACATTCAGTCATTTATTTATTTTTAAATCAACGCGTGACGACCCGCGTGGCGGAGCGGTCTCCATGGAGGTCTGACACGAAATGGGTTCCGGGTTCGATTCCCGGCCAGACAGATATCTGAATGATAAATTTAGGTTACTGTTCTGGGTCTGGGTGTTTGTGTATTCGTGTCTGTGTGTGTTTCCATGGTACCCACGATGCAGAAGAGAATCCTTCTGTGGGGCTATGATATATAAAGTGTTTGTAGAAAGTATTTATTTCTAAATACACAACACGCGTGGAGAAAAGAATTACATGAGTAGATGATACAATTTACTTTTCGGCAATTTCTCCGTCTTCAGGGGATTTAAGCTTCCTTATCCAATGAATTGCAAACACAGTCAGTGAATAACTACAAATCAATCAACGAAGTTTTATCGTCAATTGCACAGACACAGTGAATAATTTTATGAAAAGAAAACCTTTGAGAACGGATTGATTTAATTTGTGCTTATTTGACTTATCATCATTAGTATCGTCACCAATGTCTGAAAGTATTAGTATGAAAGGTGGTAGAGCCGTTTGTGTCTCGGCTCCAGAGACTTACACCGCCTTATTTTTCCTAATAACAGTCGTGTTAAGCGCTACTGTGCTTTATTCTGAAAGGTAATAGTGAGTCTGTAATAAAGACTTACTTAAGACGTTACAACTTAGTTCTTAGTTCTTAACAAAGAGTCTTCTAATTCAGGTAATACTAATATAAAGAGTCTTCTAATAGGTAATACTAATTCAGGTATCTGGGATATATTACGAATGTCCATGGGTAGCAGTGGCCATTTGCCATCGGGAAGAATCAAATCTAGTTTGCCCCTTCAATATTATATACCAGTCGTCCACATTAGTTCTTAATCATGGCAAAGTTCAAGGTGCAGAAAGTAATTAATCAACCCTACTTCGGAGAATCGGTGCGTGAGCGAGGCGCTAAATGAATTTCAGCCATCCATAAATTTACGGAGATATGCGTTTTTACACTAATAAATTCACGAGTCAATACCGTCACCTGGAAAAATAGGTCAGTTACCGACTAAATCAATTTTGTCGGCTTAACTCAATAACTCCTCCGTCTGTAATGGGATTTCCTGATGAATCCGACCATATGGCGGATCAGCGGTGTCGACACAATCGACGGGTTTTCCTTTTGTCACAGCGTATTTCGGTATCTTTTTTGTTATGCAGGCTTGATGAAGCTTTGCATAATTTTATGCTTGATTTCATTCATTGCAAGGACGCCTTTATGAATAAAAAATTAGAGATAACATCAGATACCTCGCTCGCACTCCTTTTCGCGGATGACTTCATTGTTTCCCCACATCATATTTTCCAAAGAGTTTTTTTAGCTTATTTTGAATACCTTTATAGCATTTATATTATTATCTTAATCTTTTGTGGTTTGACTCCAGAGCACCATCATCATCATCATAACAAGTGTTGCTGTGTTGTTGTGAATGGGTCTGTAAGAAGGAAAAGCTTTTGAGACGCTCAAACTTAGGCGGTTTCAATTGAGGCATCTGTAGCCGAACATAGACAGGAATTCTATCTGGGGTGATTATAGATCTGTAATCCTTATGCTACTATTATGTTGGCACTAATGCAGTTAGTGTTTTTCGACTGTTAACGTATTAATTATATTATGCTCATAACAACGATTAATTTGAATATAAAGTTTATAGTCAATTAAGTGATAGAAGGTCGTCTTCCTGTACATTCTTAGTGAGCAACGTCAATATAAAAACCATTACGGGTGGAATATTAGGTATTTATCCAAGGGATAAGCGCGGAGCCGCGCCTCGAGGCGTTACAAAAGTCGTAAAGAATAAAAGGGAATTGTAAGCCCATAATGCAAAAAGTACTTAAGTGATATACTTAGTCAAATTGAATTTTTTCTGCGGATAAAAAAATTAGGGACGCCAAGTGTGGCAGGAGAAAGTTGGGAAGTCCGCGCGAGTCACTCGTGACTCGTCTGTTTGCTCTGGATTCGCTCAACATTTTTTTTCCATTAAGCTCGATCTTTTAAGATGTCGATTATCCACTTGATGGCGCCGCTCCGCGCCATTATTTGCTCTCAGTTATAGAGACAACGTTTTGTTATTTTTTAATAGAACTTTCAGTCTTATCGTGTCCTCGGGGACTTTATTTACTGTGTTAATATTGATAAGGGTATTACAGTTTTACATATTGTACATAAAGTATTTATAATATTCATTGATAATATTATTGTTTATCGTTAAGCCACAGATAAGGAATTTGGAAATTTCTCCAGGGGAAATTTTGTGTTAGGTTATATCATAGAGTTATTAACTCTATGGGTTAAAGTCTGTCGATAATAAATAAATAAATTGATGAATTCATTTTATTTGTCAAAAAGACAAGTGTCTTGCGAAAATATTACTTGCCATTATTGATAGAATAGAATGAATTTATTTACAATTATGTATGCAGGGAGGGCTGGTGGTACGTTTATTCTTCTCATTATTTTAGTGATTCTTTATGTTATTTTAATTTATTTAAAACAAGATTCCGTATATAAAATTCCGAAGAACTTAGAAAAATACTTAATGTACGACGAGTTGCCTGTCAGTGAGACTGTCGAAGTTGATCAATTAAAACTTAAGGTAAAAGAATTGAATGAAAAACGTGAGGTGAGAAATTGGAGAAAGTTTGGAACTGTTCGATCGCATACCACGGTGCTGGTCGTCCAGGTGCACAAAGACGTACAGCGGCTCCAGTACCTCATAGTCTCCCTCGCTCAAGTTCGCTCCATTGAATCAGTTTTATTAATCTTTTCTCATAGCTACTACAATGAGTACATGAATCGGTTAATTCGAAGAATTAGCTTTTGTAAGGTGATGCAGATCTTCTACCCTTATTCTCTACAACTACATCCGGACAAGTTTCCTGGAATGGATTCAGAAGACTGTGACGGGAGTACAGGTGTAACGTTGAAAGCATGTCAAGAGCGCGACGCGAAACTGACTGAACATAAGCAGCACTGGTGGTGGAAGGCTAACTTCATCTTCGACCACCTGACGTGGTCCCGCTCTTACGCTGGTACTGTTATTTTTCTACAGGAGGATCAGTACGTTGCCCCAGATTTGCTCTACATTCTCCAATATGCCCAGCGTTCCTTGAGTTATTTTCCCGAAGTCGAAATTATGTCGTTTGGAAGAATTTACGCGAAAAACTTGGATAGTAGTCTATTCACGTTGGAGTACTGGAGGCCGCCGTTCGACGTGGGAGTGGCTTTTAATAGAAGTACGTGGAGAAAGATTCACGCATTATCTTCGTTTTATTGCATGTATGACGATTGCAGTTGGAGTTACTCGTTACTGAATTTGTTCAAACATTTTCCGAAAGGTAATATTCATATGGTGGCTTGCGTTTCCCCAAGAGTCATTTCTACTAAGCAGTTCGATAATCTGAGTCGTTCTGTGACGCAATTATCACAAGAGCTTATGAAATCAGCTTTGTACCCAGATAAAGTAAAAGCTTTTTTTGTATTCGGTCCTGAAGGGAGAGTGGAGCGTGAAGTGCAATCACCTCCGAAGGGTAATGGCGGTTGGAATGATATCAGAGACCAGCTTCTATGTCTCGATCCATTGATGACGACCACGGAAGACTATGACACCACGACTTCAACACAATTATTAACTCAAGAGTCGTTTTGAGTACGGATATCTCAATAATTATGTGTATCACTTTTTATAATTTATTTGATTGGTTGTTACAATTAAAATAAAATATATATAAAGTTGCTTACATATTAAATAATATTGTGCTCTGGACAAGGGAAAATATTGGAGGAAATCAAGTACAAAATGCTCTGTCTTATACGGAATGTCTGCGCGTTTAGTGAATTAATTGATTTCTTAGTAAATAACATAGCATGTATGTTCATGCACAATTGGGGTTGTACCTGAAACCGATCAAAAATACATTTCTAGTTATTAGGACTAAGTTGGTGTTCTCGTGTGTTTAAGTCATGCGGGAACCACATTTTTTCAGTGAAACGCAAGAATTCCTTTGCGTTAGGAATAGGTGTGGCGGTGCTTACTCCTCGGGCGACCCATACTGCGTTTACCACTAAGAAGGACCCAAGTAACAGGCCTGGAGGCTACTACATCAATTTAATATATATTAAATCCAGAAGCGATACTCGTAATAGTTCTAAACTAATATCGACGAAGCCTATCATTACAATGGACAGTAAAAGCTTCGTATCGATAACAACATTATATGACGGCCAGCAGAGTTGATCTCATTATTTGTACCCAAATGGGACGAAGTGTAATAAGTAGCGTACACTCGGGTTTCATAGCTGGTAATTAGAGTTTTAAAGTGGGCGGTCAAATTAGCCTCATTGCGTATTCCATTTGAGCGCCGATCGCGGTCAAATTATGAATTTCTCCAGGGCCCCTCCACGCCCTTCCTGCTCGGACACAGTTTATAAGAGATAGCGTATTTTATATTGTTTACGTGTAACTTTTTAAAGTAGAAAATTATCTTAAAAACAAACAATCCGACTGCTTAAAACGAATTGACTTTAATATCCATATTTTTTGATATCAAAATTGTTATGATACAAAAATATTTTGTACCTTCCCCCCCCCTTTTTTCTTCGTTCGCAGACATCATACATACCCACCGTTACAGTTTGCTGAAATATCTTAACATTCCTTGAACATCTTTATCAAGTGATTTGTCATTTTTCATATGCAATTGCATAGATGTAGAGCATAAATTAGTTCTTCCTAATAAAAATATTATTTTTTATTAAATTAATGTCACATTTGAAATGTAAATGAGGATATATTTAATTTGCAGTGTTCTTATTTTTATTTTCTTT
>DWNY01002413.1:0-11109 GCA_018250635.1 Telegonus apastus | reverse complement strand
TACCACCCAACCTAGCTCACGAAATAATTTCGTACGCAGTCGGTGAATTTATTTACAAGTACTATTTTGCAACTATTTTGACAATTACAGAACAAAATCTAAAGAAATTGTATTCCCTGGTGGTATATGTTGATTTTACTTTAAAATACTTATTGTGTAACGGGAACTTTGGACGATGTTACAATAACAGTTGCTCTCGACCTAAGTGACTATAGCACAAAATATGGTCGTACGTTTCACCTGAACAGATAAGTGGTGATGTGTGAACAAACTGAAATTAATTATTTGGACGGGGAGGTGGTATGGGTGAAGCTGGGATCCTGCTGGTGGCCTGGCGAGGTGGTGGGCGCGGAGAAGCTCCCGCCTGATGTCTTGCCGTCATTTCGAAAACCACCTATCGCTGTCGTGAAGTTCTTTCAAGAAGATGCTTAGTAAGTTTACCAATATAACCTCTACTGCTTATCTAATGTATGAACGAAAAATATTACCTCCAGCTATGCTTCAGATGTGGTTTCAACGTAACCGTGATTCAATAAATATTTATGTATGTATATAAAGATTATGCAAATAGTATGCCCAAATCTCTCATGCACTATTTTTTGGTATTTGTGATGTATGGATCTGTCTAAACGTTGTTTCAATGTGTAAGATTTGTATGCACAATGTTAATATAGATCTATTATGTATTACTGATACAGCATCTGTTGTATATTGACTATTTATATTCTACATCAAATTGACTGATATTTGTAATCTACTTCACTGGATGATACTTTCATATATTTTTCGAATTTAGCTTTATGGTAATAAACAATAATTTTAAAACATTGATTTTTAATTTACAGCGAATATGTGAAGAATCTCAACTCAATATACAAATACAACTGTAGCCGGAAAGATGAATTCATCAACAAGGGTCTTTGTAAGTTATACAATTATGTAACTATACTATTGTAATTATATAACATTGGCATATATATTCAACCCATATTGTCCTACTGCTGGGGACAGATATCCACTCATTAAAGTTCAAGGCATAGTCTTTTGCGGTTCGTCTCCAATTACACCATTGCTATGCCTATGTCTGCTTACTAACAGTAGTGTGGTGCTGCAACATGGTGGTCTGGAAAATGTGGTAAGGGAGATGTACTTACCTGAGGCTTTTTAATGTAGTCGTCAGGAGTAGCAACATATCTGTGACCAACCTTAAGCAAGACTGCTTAGCTGGGGTTGGTTTCAGTTGTACATTGACGACAGTGGCCACTTAACATCATGTGGAATGAATGCTCATTTGCTTCTTTCATATTATATTACAAAAACAATCAATACACTATCTTTATCTCAAAGCATCTTGATTATATTCAATCGCTAATAAAGCTTATTTTTTTAATTTTGTTTAATTTCAAAATATATTATTTAACTTAAAAAGAGAGTCTACAATATTACCATTGTTCAGACTGCTAATATTTCAAGAAGAGTTATTTCTAATATACTTCTTAATGAAAATTTAAGTGTGCATGCCTGGGATTCAAACACTGGTCATCTACTTTGAAAGGTCACATTTTAAGCAACCTAGGTTAATGCTAGGTGCTATCTAAACCTTACAATTGTGACCTGTACCTGTACTTGTACAATTCCACACAAACATTTAGTTTTATTTTCCACACAATGTCTGAACATATATATTATTATTGTAATATTATAAATTGTTTAAATTAAAAGTTCCACATTTAACATTATAAATTCCACAAACATTTATCATTTTATTGGGAAACCACAAACAATAAATATTTTTTTACACACCTTATAAGGGTAAGGATCTGCCACATGATCACGTTGTTATCTTGTTTTTGTTGCAGACCAATATAAGAGTGCTCTGTGTTATCCAAAAAATTGCCGATCACCTTATTAAATACTATTCAATTTATGCTTATCAATAGTTTTAAATAATGTGTACTAATGTCATAACTGAGGAGCTCATGTGGTCTAGATTATTACGCAGGCTTTAGTCTGGGTGGCAATTTCGATAGGAACCCTTTAAATGTCAGATCCGTAAACAGTCCATTTTCCCAGGTGGGTTATTATCCACAAAACAATATGTAGATAATAAACATTTGAAATGTAATGCTTATTAACTTTATACAATTGAAAATACAGCATTGCAAACAGTTGAGAATAATTGTTATAACAAGTAATTCACTATACATCCATCCATCACAACTGACAACAAAAGAGAATGTTCTGTCTTCAACTTTAGAAATGTATTTGAACTTAGTCTAATTATATTTAGACGTAACAATTAAATCCAACAAGGAATCCTGAAATCTATGGACACCTGGTAAGAGTTTACCAATCATAATGTAAACCTAGACACTTACTTGTTATTTCTTAATTCATACATTAAGCATGTTAGCTTTTGTTGACAGATATGTACAGGACAAAGCATGGACACATGGAGAAGTTTCCGGAAGATGTTATCCGGGCTGAAGCGGCAGTGGGCGGGGACATCACTATCTTGACTAGAGATGAGTTTCAAGAGACGAAGAAAGAAAGCTATGCTAATCTTTTTGGAGATCCTACAAAGAAAACACCTATGTCCCACAAAAAAGGTAAATTGCACAAAATTTTTCAATTTTGGGTGCCAATTGTGACACAAATACTTAAATTTGCTTTTAAATTAATACTTGTTCTTTTAAATCAGTAGCATAATAATTATAAATGTCGTTTTCTCTAAAGTATTGTAAACTTTAGAGGGATTTTTGATTGCTCTTTAGCATAGGGACATCTTCTTTCATGCTAGGTGTTTGTACCTAGGTATTTACGCTGCTGTAATGAGGCAGAAAGGGGTGTGACGGTGGTGCCACCGAGTTATCTTTAAAAGAATCTATTTTGAATGTCTGCAAATTGTAGTATAAAAAAGATATCTATTCCTGTTATATTTAGTCATAAAACTTTGTTTGATCCAGGACGTGGTGGCAGAGGGAAATCTTCAGATTCATTTGGAAGTCATACTCCCACAAGAAAGGTACGTTATAAAGTAGATTCGAGAGTTGTCTATAATAATTGATGCTGAACTTTCAACATTTTTTTTTATAAATTGCAGATAAACGTGGACAAGCCCAATTATAAAGTACACATCTTAGTGCAAGGATCACAGTCTACTCCATCACAATCCATCTCTTCAGAAACCGCATCAACACCTTCAACAAGCCGCGCTGGTTCCGAACCAGCGGATGAAAATAAAGCAAACACTGAACAACCCGTATCTACACCACTCAACCAGACAACCAACACGCCAAAAATGTCAAGCTCAGGCATGTACTCGTGTCATGCTTGCGCATTTACTACTACACGCTTAAACGTTCTAATTCTTCACAATAAAACACACAGTGTTACATTTATGCCATACACGCCTACACCAGTAAGGAAAAAGTTATCTAAAACGCTAAAATCAAATACTTCAAAAACACCCAAGGCACGCAAGTCACGCTCAGAAAAGACTGAAAAAACACCCAAAAAAAGTGCAAGTCAAAAACGTGTCGCAGAGGACAAACCTGTTACTGAATTGAAAAAGTTAAAAACAGATGAGGAAATAAAGAGCAGTCTTCTAGCTGATTGGGATATTGATGAAGATTCAAACGATGAATCTTCAGTGATGGTTATGACTGGATCGCCAGAAGTAGCTGCTTCAGCTGAATCGTTATCCGAAGCGGCTCCCGCGGAATTACCGGAAGCACAAGTCCCTGTAGAACTTCCTACTCCTGTGTCAAAAAGTTCTGAAGATTTACTCGTTGCAGAGAAACCAGAATCTTCTAGTGATTCTAAATATGAATTCTGTGAGGACGAGGACTGGCCCGAAGAAGCGGATGTTGGAAGGAAAATTCCACGTGTGAAGAATCCAAAACGAAAAGAAGACACAAAGAGCATTAGCTTAGATGATGATGAAGTAGCAAGGGAAGTTGCTGAACTTCTAAACAAGACAACAGTACCAGAATTGCCCTCTGCTCCAGAGCCATTGAAAGTCGAGGAAAATTTTCCCGAGCCCTCGATTGTGAAATCCCCAGATAAAAAACCAGAGGCCATAGAGGCGAGTAACTCACCAGAAAAACCACCACCCACAGAAACACAGCCTCCTAAAACCATTTTTAAAACTAAAACATTTTTTCGAAGTCGACACTCTAGAAGCCAAGATGCAATTGGAAAATATGTTGCAGAGCAGTTGAATGCTGAAAGAATGGATATCTCGGAAGATATTAATGGATCTGAAATATTAACACCCGAAAATAGAATTTCTCCGCCAATAGTAGAGCCTGTGAAAATAGCTCGCCTGGCGCCCAAAATTCAATTGAAAAAGATGAAGGCAGAGGCTGCACAAATGCGGGAAAAGGAGAAAATATCAATAGATAATTTTACGGACGACTTTTTCGTAAGTTCACCTACGCCATCTTTAGCAGCTCCTAGTTCTGTGCCAGAAAAAGTCGCGAATGATAATGAACAGATGGAGGTAGAAAGCCCGCGGGAAATAGAAATTAGCTTGGATAAAATAAACAGAGATTCTCCAAATACTATTACTCAGATTGAGGTAGAACACCTAACTAAAACTGATGATGTAATAGATCAGTTACAGGAATGTTCTTCACCAAAAGAGGCGGATTCTAAATCTGAACAAATTGAAATAGAAGTGAAAAGTCGATTTGATTCTGAAGTTGAAGAAATGAAGAACAGTAATTTGGATAATTCTGGTTCCCCTAAAAATGAAACGGATACTAAGTGTAATACAGAAGAAATAGAACTGAGGGAGCAACCACAGGATACAAACAGAGAATTGGAACAAACACAAGATGAAATACTACAACATGTTACATATGAAACAGACGTGTGTGCAAAAGTAACTAATGATATATCTGAAGATCATAATCCAACGGAAAATGAAGAAAACCTGTGTAACAGTACAGTAGGTGAAGTCAATAACAGGAACGTAAATAATGAGAATGAAGATAACAATAAAATTGAAACACATGTTGAAGTGCCAGCAGTTATTCCTAAAGCGATAACAATGCCGTCTGAGCGTTTAACTGAACCATACATGAATGAGTCGACGGCCTCAGCTGTCGATGCCTTATTGAGTGTGTCCCGTGACACTGATAGGGTCACAAAAATTATCAGTAATGACCTTCCAGAAGATTTGTTTGAAGATGATAATAAAGATTCACCAAAAACCATTAATGGTTTTGTTGAAAGTAGTGACAAAGAAAATAATGACAAGCAACACGAAAAGGTGTATGAAGATGAAACTCATGACGTAATAAATGAGACAGTCGTTGAAGATATTATTAAGGATAAAGATCAACTATATACAAATGAAGATGTGGTCAATAAGTCCCAAATAAGTGTATCTAATGAAAATCCAAATATTGAAAAGGATGCAATCGTAGAAAACACTCCAAGAATCGTGCCAGAAAATATCCCGTCGGAATCAGATCTTCAAATAGCGGAAACACTTATTAATTTACCTTCAACGACTATTCAGAATAAGGTTATTTCGGAGAATCAGGATAATATAAGTTTAAAGAAACAATTTCATGAAGATATTTTATTTGCCAATAGTAATGTTGATTTAGAAAATGATACGATGGAAGTAGAAGAAACATGTACAGAAGATAAAGAGATTCCATCCAATCAAATAATGAACACTGATAACCTTACATCCCGTTTCGAAACAGAACAAGAAAAAAGCGAAAATCTTAATGCAGCTCAGTCTTTGGTTCAAATGTCAGAATCAATGGAACATAAAATAAATATAGGCGAAATAAATAATTCTAATAAAAAAGAAAAACCTAAATCATTTACCTTCAAGCCTATAAAGGATCATGAGGTTATTGTAAATAAAAATACATTAGAGCGGAAAGCGCCATTACTACCTGTTGAAAAGACCAATGAAGCTTCAAACGGTAAAACTGTATCATTCGAAACAGCTTCGCCAAAACTATTAAAGATCTTGGAAGAGCCCTGGCCTAAGCCAACGACCCCCAATATAATAACAAAACAGGTTATACTGCCCGCAAAAGAAAAGATTTTAAACTTTGATGTTGGCAAGTCTGGAATTTCAAATAAGTCGGTTTCGCCAAAACAGAAGATAATTATTCGTCGATCAAATACACCTCATAAAAACTTGCTTAACAATGTAGCTGAGGTGACAACTACAGATAAAATAATACTCTCTCGTAGTAACAATACTCCTCAAGATGGAGCCTCTGTTCAAACTTATACTATTCAAACAGCTGCAGAGGCGCCGTCCGACCCCAACACTATTGTAATTCAACAAAAAGTTAGAAAAATAGCTAAACCACCTGCTAAGTTACAGAAATTGAAACCACATACATCACTTGTGCCAGCAGTGACAACAACCAAAGTTACTAATGATGCGCCGAGCACGGAAGATGCTATGTTTGATATAAATTCTATGCCGATTGTATTATCCGATGACATCTTAACTCCAGAGAGCATTGAAAAAATGCCGATTGTAATGTCAGACGGTAACATAATAACGAATCCATCCAGTCAGCAAAAGATTATTAAACCCAAACAAACAATAATTGAAAGTGATAAAATTCCTATTAATCAGGCTCCTCAAAGTTCTCCTAAACCAGAAATTAAGACATTAATAATGAATCCTGTGACTGAAATAAACAAAGTTACAACACCAAATATTCTGTCTAAGTCATCGAAATTACGTGGAACTAAGATGTTAGTGATAGATAAGACGAGTGGCAAACAAAAAATCATTATGACAAAACAGAACCCGCCAGAACAACCTGTACCGGTTAAAGAAATAAAGCCACAGCCGACATTAATTCAACCGATTGCCCAAAATACCGGTAAGCCTGAAAAGTTCATTCTATTTCCAACTACAGCCTCACCTCGTCCGGGTAGAACTCAAAAAATTGTCATTGATCCGCAAACAGGTAAAGCACATATGCTTGTTGGTAAAGGAATTGAGTCTCCGTTACACGTAGCCGACAATAAGCCTGTTTCCGCAAAACTTGTACCATCCGCCTCTGATGCTTCTTCCCCTGGTAATACAGTCATGATTATTACAAACGCTCAAGGAGCACAATCTAGGATAGTTCTAAAACCGGAACATGAGAAAATACTATTTCCACATAAGCAGCAACCTAATTTATCACAATTGAAAACAATTACTCATAGAATATCTTCTGCCACCCCAGGAAGTGCCAATAAAACAGTAGCGACAACCGTAGCATCTGTTAAGACTCCAACGAGAATTGAACCGAAACAAAAGAGTGCTATAATTACATCTAAAGGCCAATTAATTGTAGGAGGTCGTGTAACTACTACCGCACATAATATAGCTCCAATGCCCGAAATAAGGCCAGCTCCGAAACGAATTATCTCCAGTGAACCTAAGAAGCTTATACAAACCATACAACAGAAAACAAATGAGCCTTTAATATTTTTCCAACAAAAATCTGGTGCTATGATGCAGTTAACAGCTGCGCAATTTGAACATTTACAGCGAACCGGTCAAATCATACAAAAGACTATACCAGCTCCGCCTCGCGGCAACAAAGTAGTTGTACAGAAAACAATAAATATTTCTCCAAATGAAACATTAGTATCGAATGTACAAAAACCTAGAGTAAGGAAACAGGTAGTGGATTCTCCAACGCCAATGAAAAAACTTAAACAGGAGATACCGATAGCGCCGGCGCCAACGCCAATGCCGGCTCTTTGTCCAATATCGAATACGATTGCACCCACAATTGTACCTCCTACTCTAACGCCAGCAGCTGCTTCGGCATCGTCGTATTCAAATTTAGAAAACTTCGAAGAACTTTTACCGTCTACTGCTATAGCTCGTCAAATAGAAACTACGATTCCACAACCTGAGCCGCCACCACCAGCCCCTGCACCCCCAGCGCTATCAGATGGACAACTACTAGCGGTACCCGGAGAACACTTCGGAGGTCCGTCCGGTTCTTTCTACCTTTGCGTTGAAGACAATGGTACGTTTACACCTATTGACAATCGTCCTTTGGTCCTGGAGAATAACCAACTTGTCCCAATGCCTGAAGCGATGCCAGCGCTTACTCAACAGCCAGAGCGCAGAGATATCTTAGAAGCTGCATTGGCCAACAGCGACGTTTTCCACGGCGACAATACACGTGACGATGCCCCAGATTTTCGCGATTTGAATGCGAATGTATCGGTTCACTGTCGTGTTTCCGAGACGAGCACCACACTGAATCAACCAATAATGACACCCGTGGAAGTACCAACTAAAATAACTGAACCGGCTCTGCCATCAAATCTAGAAGACGGACTTGCCGTAATTGGTGTAACGCCAGCGACTGTTCCGACATCGCTAGAGTTACCAATCACGGTTACCGATCCTAGGATAGCGCCAAAAACTACAGATCCTTTGAGCAATAACAATTACGGAACCGCGTTGCTGCCATCTCCTAACACTGACATGTCTTTCGTGACGACAGAAGAAGTGGAATTACCAATGGGAGGCCCGATATCGATGCCCCTACTCACTGAGGAAGAATCCGTCGGGAAATCAATGCCTATATTAACAGACGAGATTGCAGAGAGAATAGTATCCTCAGTAGAGAGTACTGTCGGGTCGCCATCGTCGATCGATGTGCGGGAGTCGGAGGCTGAAGACGGGAGCCAGTGGTCGCGGCGGCTGCTCTCGACGGGCTCAGAGACCGAGGTATCCACTGAAATTCCCCTTCAACCACAAATTCAAATTTCTGTGAGTGATATTAAATAGGGTTTGTGTATGTGCTTCGAGCACATGGCCTTTTTCTGAACTGTTTTTATATCCCGAATATTGGAGACAAGATTTATTTATTATTTAGGCGTTTCTTATCTACTTGTAACATTAACGATATTACAAAATGTGCAATAGGTTAAGTTTTAATAATTATACAACAAAATGTTCGTGAAACTCGATGATTCATTCACATGATTCGTTTGATATCTTAAAATCTATTTTATATGTAAACATGAACTATGGTGCGTTCTAAAAGTACGCGAATAGTACGTTGTGTATATATTTAGTGTAAAGGGGAATAATGTGATATACCACTTCTTTTTGAACTCGTCACGACAACAATAGTATACAATGCGTTACTGCATAGAAATTTAGGTTAAGGATTTATGATTGTAAATTTAAATGGAATTATGATATTGTTGGAATGTACGTGTAATATATGAAAGTTTAGTATATTGCAATATTTTTATAACGTTTAGCAGTCCTTTGAAATATAAATATGTGTAGGATTACACATTTGTACATGTAAACTGTGCTATTACATTATGTACCAGCATTTCGACAGTTGGTGGCTGCCGGCGGCAGTGATTCAGTGAACCATAACTTGTATGGAACGTATATCATTATAAGTAGTTCTACTATTAAGTACCATATTTGTTAATTTAACTTTAAACGTACGTCAAAGGCACATTGATTTTGTTTGAGTGATCTATGTCAGAATCTAGATCTATTAAAGTACTATGAAAATGGAGTCTTTAGTAATAACTTGTGTAGTTTAAAGTTTTAATAAATAAAATTTATTCAATTTTATTTTTTATTTCAAATTTGTTTGTGTTGAATAGAAATAAAAAAGTACTTTATATTGCTTCAAATGGTATAATTTTATTTCTTAAACTTATATAATACGTAATGGGTTTTATATATTTTTAAAGAAATGAGTGACAAAATTCCGATATGAAAACATCTCACTAAATTGCTTTACATTTTTATTCACTACATAAATACAAACTACGTTAACAATATTTTATGTTTAAATTCGTTATAGATGTAAATACAATTGAATGTAACAATGAAATTATAATTAACGACACTTAACCTATAATACTTCGAATAAAAAAATACATGAATCTGCTTGGATGCGACTTTTAGATGGTAAAAGTATCAGTTATAACATACAACAGTCATTTGCTAGGAATGTCGCTCGTTCCACAACGTTTCATAAATTAGAAGCGTTTAAATTAATATAAAATTATTGTACAAATTAATATGAACAAACTATCTACATTAGTTACAGAAGTAACTAGTTCGATGAAGTAATGATCATCACAAGGCTGCACTTATAAAGTTGAGATTTTGTACATTTTGCCTCACAAGTACTTATAATACTGTTTCAAGTTTTATTTTAGCTTGCTGTTACAATTTGTTGGTGCTGGTTCCAGGCTTACGTTTGATGATGGCATAATCAATTCTCTGAACATTTTATGGCGTTGGGGATGTATAATTGTCAATCTGAAAATATTGAGGAACACCTATCTTAGAATAACATTTGGTGTCGATATGTTAGATAGATAATGGATAATAAAAAAGTCCTCTCATTTCTAGAATAACAATTACTCGCGATTCATTGTAAATATAACATTCGAAAATCTTTGTAAATTTGGAGAATCGCTTTTTTATTTTTACTAAACACATTTAGGAGACCAATTTAACCGGGTCTCCTTCGCATAAGATGACAAAATATCAGAGAACGGTCAAAGCTATAACTAACAGCCGGTTGAGTGCTATAGCTAACAGATTGGTGTGTCCTACATCTACCAGCTTGCTGGATGCTATAACTCACATCGTGTTGGGTGTGTTATTGCAGGCCCTGCTGAGTAGTGTTGAGTAGGAATAGGCACCTTATGCTGCGGGGGAGCCTTCTGGTAGGATGAGTTTCTTGCCAATGTGGTGTGTTACTGCATCGCCAGCTTGGGTGGTGTGTTACTGCACCGCCTGGTTGGGCGGTGTGTTATTACAACGTCTGAAGGGTGGTGTGTTACTATAGCACCAACTCGCTTGCTGTGTCACTGCAGCGCCTGGGGGTGGTGCGTCACTGCAGCGCTCGGCGGGTGGTGTGTTACGGCAGCGCTTGATAAGTGGTGTGTTACGGCAACGCCTGGGGGTTGGTGCGTCACTGCAGCGCCTGACAAGTGGTGTGTTACTGCAGCGCCCGGTGGATGGCATCTTAATGCAGCGCTTGACGGGTGGTGTGTTACGGCAGCGCCCGACAGTAGGTGTTACTGCAGCGCCTGGCGCGTGGTGTTGGG
>DWNY01002412.1:0-11109 GCA_018250635.1 Telegonus apastus | reverse complement strand
ATTGAACAAAATAAAACAATAAATTGACAATGTTAAAAGATATTGTCAACTATGTCAGATGTCTATGTCAAAAAATGTGCTTATTGCTTTTAAATGTGGCTTAGCAAATTAAACCTCATTTTCCTTGTAATAAGTGTTTATCTTATACATAGATTAAAAATACATACACAAGTTTAGTTTTTGTATTACTTTAATTATGGTCAAATCTCGACCATTGTGACTGGTCTTCTAGTATACTTTATATTGTCTCCAAATAACATGATTACGCATAAATCATTGGCATGAAGACAATGTATGTATGTATATCATAAAAATAATTAAAGTAGGTAAGCAGGTAGTAGTTTATTTTTGAAAAGACTTTCAACACTATATTTTGTATTGTATCAGACAACCCTTGCAATTATTGTATAATATTTTGTTTAGATTAGAACATACAAATGTTTTTATAAATATGATTCTCTAGTTTGATATTCATAGTAAATAATATTCAGATATTGCAATACATACGGATATACATATCATAGAAGAGTCTGGTTTCCATTCTACACCGACATTAACACCCAACCTCTGTAGAGATTCCTCGCTCCGTTTGTGGTACACTACTGGCACTGTGGGCTGAAAATAAAAAAAACTGCTGTACTTTATGATAAGACAAGAAGAAGAACATGTTAAAACACTTTGAACTATATTGTATGGGCAATTTAAGAAAATATCATTTAAGGGTATAATTTTTTGGTACGGCGTGGTGTTACCGGTTGGTATTTGGTCATTGCCACCCATAGAAACCTGTAAACAACCCCAGATAAAATCAGAATCTTATCTGAGGTTAACCTGTTTGTGTTTCTACCCCAGAGGACGAAGGAAACCTCAGATAAGTATGTTTCAATTACCATATCCTTAAAACCAAAGCACAACCGGGCTTAACACTACTGTTATTAAGCAGGAATTGGTGCTCCCCAGAGTCGGACCACAAAGTGTACGCTCAACTATTACATTATCAATTATTACATTCTTTTTTTACTTTATTGAGTCTGACTGTGTACATACATGGAATGAAGGATTGCGATGTGAAAAAGGTGGCAAGATACGCACCTTACAGAACCATACAACGAAACAATCGTCGCTCAGGGACGTGAACAGAATCTTGTCCCTGTTGGTTACGATTTGTTTTATAGGCGAAGCATCTGTGCCCACATTCTTGAGAACTTTGGGCCATCCTATTGGAAAATACATGTTGCACTGTCATTTGTAAAATTCACGGGCACATAATTTATATTTTTTTACACAGCCTCTTCAATTTTAAAACAGAAAAAATACGATAATATTGATTGTCGTGTAAAAAACTAAAATAATGTAAATATGAATCGAATATAAATTTTATTCGTCAACAATATGCAGAGTTGCAGACACTGGCAAATACTGACAGTTCGTAAAAAGTTGCCAGATTAAGACGGTACGTACAAGAAATTGCATAAATATTATTATATATTATTTTATTAGTAAAACATCACCTAAGTGCACTATATAAAATTTTGTAGAAAGGTCAGAGCTAAATTTTAATAACTTAATGCAAATATGTATTTAAATGATCCCATACGTATTTGTCTCTTTGTTCTATAGATACATGCACAAAATAGTGAACAAGTGGAAATGTTAAGTGGAATTGGTAATCTAATTTGACAATATAATATAGTATGTAAGTACATAATATAGTCTATGATGAAAAGCTACTGACTTTCCTTGAGATAAGGCCCAATTTAAATTGTCCAGTGGTTGCCGTGGTTGCGCTATTCACTACTCTCCTTAAAATTTTCTCTGTCCTGTCTGTTTCTTAGGGGTAAGAATACGATTTCTGATTTCTTTGGTTGCATGGCTAGCGCGGTTCCACTTCTCTCTCTATATCGTGGATACATATAACTATGATAATTCAGGTCATCCGTTAGTGGTACTTACAAAACCACTGTCAATTCCAATTTCAATGGAATCCATCAAAAATGACGTAATTTCTTACTTTTGAAAGAAATTGTAAGCTACTTTAGACTGGCCATTAACGAGTTCGTAATATTGCGTTACAGTGGCCAGTATGATGGAATGTCACATAAAAGGTAATTCACGTGACTTCCTTTTGTAAATGTCTTTTAGTTCACCCAATAAAAACCCAATATTGAACTCAATCGGCGCTAGTATTGACAGAATTCCAGTTCCAATCGGTCGGAATTAGTTTCATGAATAGCAGTACTGCACGGATTAATTACTTATTAAATGCTACATCCTAATATGTATAAAAAAACTCATATTTAAAGAGTTTGCGCTTTATCTTAATTTGATTAATGGTTTATTCATCTTTATAGTGTCAGCACGGGCTATTTTTTATCATATTATTTTATTATTCTAAGATCGTGATACAATTTGGTAGAAACACGTTGTGGCAAAATTTTATATGGTAGAAATACGTAGTGGTTTCATGCAGAAATAGAAATAATAAAGTAACAATAAGATATATTTTTTTGTATTGCAACACCGATGAGCTAGCGATCCAGTGATTGTGGAGTTCAGAAAATCAACAATTTTGCAATTATTTTCATTTTTAGAAACATTAAAACAGTGATAGTGCGATTAATAATTTACTTAAAATCAGTGTCGAACCTATTCGATGATAAATATGAGTGCGTATTGCATACAGATGAACGTTTTACTTCAACATGTCGGACAAAATTGATTTAACTAACAACCTGTGTGTATCGGAGGACGCTTTTGAGAGATTTCAATCGAAATCTGTTTGCGAGGATGAGTTCATTAAAATATCAGATATTGTTCCTCAATCGCAGCCGACGCCGGAATTAACTCCACGCTTGGATGAAATACAAGGCGAAGATCGTATTGTCAGCGTATCTGACCTGCAGCGAAATGAAAACATTGTGTCGGTGTCAACGATGGAAACAAACCAACAACTAGGTAACAGTGTAAATATGCCGCGCAACTGTGAAATACAATCTGATATAACACCAAGCAGTAAGACCGAGGATGTCTCAATAAATACGGTACAACGCACCCCTAAAAGAGGTACGAGAAGAAGTACACTTATTAGTGAGTTACAAGGTTCAGAAGACGTAAAACATGCTAATTCCTCAGTATATAGCACTCCTTCGGATGCATTGATGAATACAAGACAAGGCACGCCTTCTAAAATATATAAAATAAAGAAAAGTATATTGCATAGCTACTTGGACAATGTAGGAGATGTTGAACACGATGGTTCATTAGTAAGCAGTACACCTCAAGATGCCGCAAAGGATGCACAGCCATGCACACCTACTAAAACACACATGACACGAAAAAGTACAATTGTTAGTAATCTAGACTTCACGAAAGAGTTGATACCATCTAGTTCAACGTCTACCTTTAGTAATCCTGATGTTTCAGAAAATACTCCATCTTTGTCTATTATCAAAGACAGAGGTATTTCTAGCCACTTAAGTCACTCAGGAAATGTGCAAGAACATTGTGTGGATGAGGATAATCAAAACACTTTATTGAAAGTCAGGAAAGCAGACACAAGTTATAATCCAATGCTTCACGAAACTGAATCTGAAGTGTTAAATACTAGTGAGCTGGCTACTTCTAGACAAAGCAAAAGGAGAATTATAAAGAGGAAACAAAGCTCAGATTTGCATGTAAAACAGATTGAGATTTCAATGGTTACTACAGATATTACAAAACCCCGTAAACGAGGACGACCAAAGAAAATTAACAGTTTGAATGAAGAACTTGATACTTCAAGACTAAATACAGATACAACAGCTCAACAAATTGAATCTCATGGAAGTCTAGATGATGTTAATTTAATTGAAAAACTACCCGATAAACCTCCCAGTCGAATAAGACGAACAAAAAGCATGGCTGCATTCAATGATAATGATAAAGTGGAAGACTCGTTCACCTCTGGTGATGTCTTATTATCAGTAACAGATAGTGGAATAGGAGCATCAGAACAAAAGCCCCAGAAAAAAAAACCTAGACGAGCTCCAAGGCAAAACAAGTCCAATAATTATGCTGAATCAAACCCAATAAATGTGAATACTAAGATAAGTAAAAGGAATGCTCCAGGAAATAAGGTAGATGATAAAAAATATGAAGAAATTGAACGTGAGCTTGAAAGAATATTGTCAACTCCTAACAATATACCTGAAGGCAACCCTAATGATAGTCAGACTATCAATATTCAAAGTGCTCCCAAGAAACGAGGGAGGCCAAAAAAGCGACCATTAGAATCCAGTCCAGAAAAACATGAACAACAACAACCAGAAGAGAAGCAGGAGAAATCACATAATATAATAGAACAAGAAGGTGATGATGGAACAGATGACATATGTTTAAGTTCGTTAAAAAAACAGCTATCACCTAAAGAAGACTTTAAAGAAACACACTTATTAAACACTTCTAGCGAAAAAGAAAAGGAAGAAAGTGAAATCAATATTGTTAATAAACCGATTGAAAGTAACTTAGAGGAGTTACAAAAAACATGTGATACAAATAAGCCAACATTGTCCCTTGATAATGGTGTTACTGAAGCTGCTGAGACAAACTTGATTGAACATAAGGTTGCAAAATCAAATGATCCTGAAATTGAAAGTCCTTCAAAAAGACCAATACGAAGAAAGGCAAAAAAAGTATTCCATTATGATGAGGGATCAGACGATGACCCATTTGCTAATGTTGAGTTATCTGATGACGATTTGACAGGGAGAAAGGGAAGATACTATTCAGATGATGAGTACATACCGGGTAAAAGAAAAAAGGGAAAGGCTTATACAGAATCATCGATGTCTGAAAGTGATGATTATGAAAATACAAGTGATTTGAATATTATATCCAACAAACACCCTAATAGAAAAAGAGGAAGGAAATGTGATGAACCACTAAGAACATACCCTCCTAAGAGAAGTAAGAAACTGAAACAAGATACAATACCTGATATAACATCAACTGCAGCTGATACAACTACTCAAAATGAAGATGATTTGGAAATTACTCTTCAATCACCAGACATAACAACAAATGATAATTCAAATCAAACAATACAATCGTGGGGAGCTGCACATGAATTTGAAAATTTTATAGCAAAAAAAATTCAAGGTAGTAACTTACAAATAAAGAAAGTATCGGGCACAACACCCCAACAGGCTGCAATAACTCCTTTGGAAATACCAGTACTGGATCTAAACGAACCTAAGAAAACCGTAGAAATGTGTACTCAGACAAATGCAATTACCACTAAAACAGTTGAGGTCCAAACAACCTCTCCTTATGAGAGTACAATGAAAACGAAAGTTTCTTTAACAGCTGAACAGTCAGAAAAAGCCTGTGAGTTTTTAAAAAGTGTTGTAAAAACCACTTCCGATCTAGGCCAGTTAATGATACAGAAGTCTGAAGATTTTATCCAAAAGAAAATAAATACGCGGAATGTTACTGACACAATGAAGATGGATTACTGTGTTCAGAAATCATTTTTATTGTTCAAATTGGCTAAGCATAATTTAATACAAATGGAAGAAGATTTAGCTAATGAATATGAGCAATTTCTTAGAACAAACAACATGTTACATTATCAGGAAACACCTAAGAGTATTACAGCCACTCCAAAACCGGCTAGTAGTGACAGTGACTGTGAAATTGTGGAGGAACCTGTTCCAACAAATCAGAAGGAAAAATCGAAGTTTAATCTTAAAACTGTGTTTCTAAACAAAGAACTATCCATAAAAATTGCAAAAAAGTCCAGTGAAGAACCACAGATAAATAAAGAAAAGTTGAATATAAAAGGCAGACATACAGTATGGATTAACGATTCTATAATGGTAAAAAAAGTGAAGCCTACACAGTCTTTTTTAGCCCAGGACAGCCGAAATAAAAAACCTCCTGATACTTATGTAACAGTGGAAATGGTAAAAAACTTCTTTGACAACTATTATAAAAGGCAGAAAATATTATCTGCTTGTGTTCCATTTGTATCACCCGAGTGGTTAAATGTGAGACAGGTATATACTTGCAATTATTTTATTGCAAAGTCTAATGATATATCTACTACACATTCACCAGTTCTCTTTATCCCGCAACCAGGGTCTGCATCAACCGATAGCGTAGTAAATAGTATAACAAAGATTCAAATGGTACAACCAATATCATTACAGAAACTATGTACTAAAGCATTGCAGAAATTTATGTATGAACGGAATATCTTCAAAGAATATTCTCGTGATAAAAATATACAGCAACTACAACAGGAACAAAAATATCAACCAAAAACACTACTCAAGTTATCACTTTTTGTAATTTCAAAAACACTGGCGAAAAATTACAAATGTACAGGGACAGAAAAAACACAACCACATGGCTACAAACAGATGCATAACACAAGTACTGTAAATTCTTTAAAGGTTTTATGTCTGGATACTATTAATAAACTTATTAATAAATCTAATATAGTTATGAGTAATTTGTCATCTACTTCAAGTCCATTTATACCTTATGTTCATGAGGATATACTTCAAAATAATCTGAAAGAAAGATCTTTCAAAAACAAGCTTCTCCTTAACAAAGAAACAAATAAAAACATGAAAACTTTATTTTCACTTTGTGTGGAATTGATACAATACATGCAATTGTCTAAAGTAAACTGTGACGATTTTGAATTAAAGAAAGATTTAATTTCCTTGAATAAAATTAAGTCATTGAAATGTATTGCATTTGAAAATGTAAAACATGCTATGTATAGAGATTTTCAAATTAAAAACATTCAGAAAGTCAATGACTTTAGTGATTTAGCTGAAGGAGCATCAGGAGCTAGCACTGAAACTTGTTCAGAAAATGAATATTTTGCTGAAAAAATAGATGAAGCATTGGCATTAACTATAAAATCAGTGAACACATTATCTGATGACCTTTTTTCAAAAATACCAGATAATTTCCACGATAACACCCCAAATCTAGAAAATGAGGACTCAAATTATTCTGATTACGATCATTATGAACCTGATTATGAAGAAGTCAATCAACATACTAACTCTACAGAAGATAATAATTGGGTTTCAAAGGTGCAATTGCAAGAATTGAAATCTTGTTTTGTGCCTGTTGATGATAACCGGCCTAAGACACCTATGACTTCTATTGCCTCAAAAGATGATTGTGTTACCGCTCTAATTAAAATAGAACCCTTAGAAGAAAGCGCTGAAAATTTAAACAGTTCAATTATAAAAACCGAACCTGTGGAAAATTATGATGATATTACCAACTTTCCACCATTAATAACTAAAGTAGAGGACCCTGATATATTAACTGACCTGGAAGATATTACTCAGCCAAATAATAATAGCTATGATGAAGATGCCTTTGAAACATTTGCTAGGACTAATAAATTTTTGCACCTTGCCTCTATTTATAGTCCTGTTAATGATGAAGTATTTAGTCAAAGTACATTAAGAGTGCGTAGGCAATTTGAACCTGATATGGAGGATGATTTCGATGCAAACATGAGTCTATTAATCCCACAACAAAATATGGAATTAGCTAAGGACAGACTAATGAAAAGCAGCTCTGATGAAGAAATAGATGTTCAAAAAAATATAACAAAAAAGAAACGTAAAATTAGACCTAAAAGCACGCGACAAAAAAATAAGGATATTTCCACAAACAAGGATAAAAACACGGTAGAAAATACTGTTGCTTTGCTTACAAAAAAGATGCAGGATAAAATAAGGCAAGAAGAAAAAAAGGATGAATCTTCAGATTCTGACCTTGAAAATTCTTTGGCCTTACGGCTGGAAAATTCAAGAAAAGCACTATCTGAAAAGGAAAAGTTAATAAAGGAAAAAATAAATAAAGAAGTACATAATGAAATTCAATGCAACGATGTAGATTCAACTGAAAACATAACCGACAATATAATTAATGATGGTAAAGATAAATTAAAGGAGAGCAAAGTAGCAAACACGATATTAAGAAAAAAAATTAACGGAACTAAGTTATCTGGTATAACTGACTCGATAGAGGAAGATGTATTTGTTATGCAGCCGGATACTCCCATAGAACTGTTAGAATGTGAGCCAACGTTCCCTATGATACATGACGATATGGATAATATGGAAATGGATAATGAGGATCAAATAAGTGTCATGCTAGATTCTCATGAAGAATTTCCATATACCGAACGATACGGTTGGAAATGCTTTCCTGTAAATAATAATGATACTAAGCTATTTTTCCAACAAGCGTATATCACGTTAGAAAAGCTACCAGAGTCGTTTGTGGAAACGTATTTTAAATATCAGGATATGGCCAGCAAAAATAAGGATGATACAGATATTGACAGGTATAAAGTTATGATATTGTCATGTAAATGTTACAATTAATTATGAGAAGATATAAAGAAACATAAACATTGTTATTGCAGGTTAACTAATTTGAATTCACTCTATCGCAACATTTCAAAGGAATCAAACAAATTGAGGAGTAGAATGAGTAAGGTGTTGCAGAATGGGCAATTGAAATCTAAAGATACGGAGAGTTCCGCACTCGATAGTCCTAATGATGATCACTGCAATGAATTCTCTCCTTCTGAAGACGAAGGAGCGAATATCGACGATGAGGCTGCACCACCTGTGAGTATTTTGTTAATATGTATAAGGTTAATTAAAATTACACTGTATAATCGGCATAACGATGTCACCATCAGTCTAGTCATCTACTTATACAAAATTTGGCAGTGAAATTATCCCACGTGTACGCTATTTTAATTTTTTTAAAGTTATTTTCAACAAAGTATTGCAAAGTATATAGCTATTTTCAAAGTACTTTTCCATAGTAAGATATATTGTAATATATTTGTTAAATAAATTGTATTTTTGTAAGGCCCCGAGACAGGATGCAACTGAAAACGCGCTGGCGAAAAATTTACTCATGAACGACCCCGATAGTGATTCAGAAAAACCTGGAAACACGGATGATACGGCGAAACCTAAAATATCAATCAAAAAGGAAATAGAAGAGGAGGGCAATACGATACGGACTAGGTCTGGGCCTAAGTCAAAGTGTAAAGGTATAAAAGAGATTGACTCCTTGATGTTAACTGCAGATAAAATGATGAACAAGGAGTTGGCCCTCTTACACGCTCCAGTGACGCTCAACGGAAATGACGCAGATGTTAATGACACACCAAAAAAATCTAGTAAAACGCCGACCGTAAGTGCATTTGACTTTACGTTATCAATAGATATAGATGTATATATAGATATTTATATAAAGACCATCATATAATAGGTGCTTTTACTTTATAATAGTAATGTAATAATGTTTCGAAGGTAATAAAATTTAATATGAGGCATCCAATATTACCAATCAGATGTAGCAATATGCAATCGACTTCCAGTAGAACCTTCCTGTTGGTGATCAATTTCTATAAGCTGCAGTGACCATCTAAAATCAAGTGAGCTACAAGCTCGTTTGTTGCTTCCGTAATATAATATAAAAAATATTTTTTATTTTGTTTTAGACACTCATTTGCTTGAGTAATTTTCCAGAAAAGTGCTGCAAAACAACAGGGGCATCTAGAGCGCGCTAAATTGGAAGAGGCCTCTTCGTCGGAAGAAGAGAAGCAATGGGTTACTACCAAAGAAAAACTATTAAAGCGTTTGGAAAAGAAACAGGAAAATCCTAGGTGGGGCATTGTTCTTCTTATTTTGAAGCGATGCGTTGGCGTCTTCTCTGGCGTTGCAAATGTGTGATAATAACATTTAAATACAGATTACTTTTCTGTTTTTTGCGCACGTTGATTTGACTTATGAATTTGATATTAGATTAGATGATACAGGCTTTTTTTCCTCTTGAAAAAGCACATATTTTTTTAATATTTTTAATTTTCTTTGTGTTTTAGCGTTGACGATGCTAAACGGGCGAAAATTGTAAGTGAATTCATTGAGAGGCGTGGCGATGCGCCCGAGACCCGAACTCGAGGGAGGGCACGAACTCGACGCTCTAGCAAGAAGTTTTTGGAGCGACAGAAACAAATGAGGTAGGGTGTGTCTTTTTTGTTTGCATCATAGAAGAAGCAAATGTGCATTCAATCCACCTGATGGTAAGTAGCTACTGCTACCCATGGATACCTGAGAAATAGGTCAGATAAGATTCCAATCCCACCTGAGGTTTTTTACAGATGCGCTGCTACCCCTAAGGAATATGTTGAAACACCTTGATTATGTATGTCACCCTTACCACACCCTGCAAATCACCCTCGAGTGGAAGTATAAACTGTTGTATCACCCTTAAACCTCCATCGGCGTTATTACAGCATTACATGCTACAATTCCTATTTGTCTTTTGGCTAGCAGTAGTGTTTACTGTAAGCTATCCATACTCTTGCTAGTATTGACACATAATGTCTACTGATCTGGTATAGTAATCCATGTTTAGACTTTTAGCGAAAACGTTATTTTGGCAGTTTTTCTGTAATTTTTATAAGCAATTATTACTCCCTTTTCAGTAAATTTCTAAAAAACTAGTTGGATTATAATTTATTCAGTTTGGTGCATTTTAAGAGTTTGTGTCAAAATAGTAACGTAAAAGTGTAATAATAAATATATTTTTGATTAACGACTAACTTTTGTTTGATATTTATTTTTTATGATTTTTAAAAATTAACTTTTTAAGGAAATCGGAATCCCAAACTGCTACAGTGTTTATCGATAATTAATAGTTCTTCTTACTATTTTACAAGCCTTGTTCATTTGTTGGCTTGGCTATTAGTTTGTGAATATAAGTTACAATAGATATGTACCTTTAATCATATTTACTAGAATCGCATTTGTTTAGTTAACGTACCGCACCATAGAAGTAATTTTTCCGTCTAAAATATGTCTCAATTTTCAGTGTTCTAAACAAAGAATTATTTGGGGAAGCCGATGCCTTATATAAAGGGAAAAAGTATTCCCAAACATTTGGAAAAGGAAGGAAGAACATAAGAAAAGTGAGTCTGTATAATACATATAGTGCTGACGCCCGTTTCCTACGTTCCTGAAGTCTGTCAATCAGTGTCAGTTAGACATCAGTAGAGATGGGGCT
>DWNY01002411.1:0-11110 GCA_018250635.1 Telegonus apastus | reverse complement strand
GTCGGTATTGTTATTTCAGTCGTCGGAAACGTAACGAATGGGAGGGTTCAAAGTGACAGCGCACATATATTTTATAAGCGGCTATTTGTCTCCGGCGCATGTGTGCGCTTGCTGAAATATTTACGAGCCATTAGCACAACAAGAACAAATATTAGGCAACTTGCACTCCTAAACCGGATCAGAGATCTCTTAGCGAATGATTGATTTAATACCCTCTAATATTAAGCCCGCTTTGAGCGATATCAATACGTCTCTAGTCTTTGATGTTAAGCCATAATGCGAGTATTAATTTCATTAGCGAACACGCCGGTTGAACGTACGAACTCAGCACATAAAAATCAAATAAATGGCTCCATTTCAGAAAGTCAGCGGATCGCACCCCGTGTCAATATAGGTGCAGGCACACTTGACAAATTGCTTAATTTTATTAAGTGGCTATGCACCCGCTTTCTCGCGTGTTTGTATAAAAGTGTCCCATTTCGGTCCCCTCGTGTACTCGATTTAATGCGTAAATTCACTGAACTGCTATATTAGCCGGCCGCGACAAAGAAACGGTAATGGGCCCTCATATATATGCAAATAAACTTAGGAAATGCATTTTAAATTAAAATAATCCCGAATTTATATGTAAATTTGTGACCGCACTTTGTCCTTCGCGGCTTCTCGTTTCTAAATCGATTACGTTACACGGATTCGAGCTTAGATCCAACTCGGATAAGTTTAATGAAGGGTTTTAAATGGAGATCCTTTAGTAGAATCAACTTGATTGGTGATTCTATTACAAAGCGGTTTGTGTGGTTTTACGGCGGTCCATTATAAAACTAAGCTGACATAAGATAATTTTCGTTTTTACGCTTGAATATATTTTTAGTAGTTAATACAGATTGTATACTACAATTACGTTATTAAAACTGATTTTTTTCCATAGTACACAGTTTGTATTGGTTCTTAAAACTTTAACTCTCAAATAAGATGTATTTATATAATACCAAAAGCTACAACACACTATACTCCTACCTACTACGAGAATACATTTACATTGGTGGAGTGATATAAAATTTATTTCCTTAAAATGATCTAACGGCTTCTATGTAACAGTATCTCGGGTGTTTTCGTATAAATATTCCGTTATCGTATCGGTAGCTCTTCAATGTATGCAAATTATTTCATATAATACCAATAATGCCTATGTCCCTTTGTGTGTAATAACAGAGATTAGATCTGCTACACCGCTAAAGGTAGTAATTATGCAAATGTGTCATTCACGGAATTATGCACATCCAGTTGTTAATTTTAAGTCATTGTATAATTAATTTTACGTAAATAAAGCTATATCGTTTACAATGTAAACAACATGAATTTCCTTTTTTTTCTTTAAAAATTCTCTCTACACTCAACGCCCCACACTAGGACATTCTCCTGTGTTTTAAGTGCGTTGAAAACACAGAAAGACAAATACACAAACACTCAGACCTAGAACAGAAATTTAAATTCATCATTCAAATATCTTTCTGGCCGGGGAACGAACCCGGAACCCATTGCGTGTCAGACTGGAATAGTGAGCGAACTGCCACGCGAGTCATCAAAAATGTACTTATATATTATGTGTGTTTCGAATAAATAGACCACATCTCACTCAAATATTTCTGACCTAGCGAGAAGACTCAAAGGGACTAAGCCCTTTGACCTAATGACATAATATGGTGTAGTGTTAGCGAAATAGTGATTAATTTTTCCACGCCACACCTATAGCTACCTTATGACAGCAGTGTTAAGCGCTACAGTGTTCTGGTTTGAAGGGTGTGGTAAGGGATAGATACTTATTCGAGGCGTTCTAACTAGTCCTCAGAGGTAGCAATGCATACGTGGCCGACCTCAGGTAGGACTATGATCTTATCTGGGGTTGATTACAGATGTCTATGGGCGGCAGAGACCAAATACTCTTTAACGTGATAAACGTAGGCCAAGCGAGCGAAGACGCGTGAACATTCCATTAGATATCTACTAAATTAACACCAACTACAACTAATTACTTGTAGTTATACATTGTGAAATATTGTATTGTAGGTTGATGGGTGTATCAAGGTAGACTCACGTATAATTTTGTCAATTGTCAATTAAAATGTTCTGATAATCATAAACTTGTTTCTTTAATTTGTCACTTGTATGATATCTTACTTGCGCAAATACAGTTCTCGTTGAGCATCTTAACATTCCTATACTTTACTTTTCAATAAAATATTTAACTTTAATATAAATTCTACAACTTTCTACTAAATTTTTTAACAATAAAAGAAAGTGAACTGATTAAAACAGTCAAAAATAAACGCCGTAATTTCACAACCTTAAAGAATAATCCAGTCTTATCTAATTTTTTATGCCACTGGCTCTAATGTAGGGACTGATAAAAGACCGCGCAGTTTCCACTTTTGAAGATTCCTCGCCTATCTTAATTTTTATGTACCTAACCTTTTGGATTATTAAACTAAAAGGCCGGTCCATCTTTATGGGACCACACGGGCACTTTAAAACTTAAGTCGATATTCCCTTTATGCTACTTCAATTAGTCATGATTAACTATAATTTATTACTTCGTTTAATGCTCCATTAAGTCACTCCCTTGTGTATAATGTATAATGACTTCTCATTGAAACCCTGCTCCATATAACACTTCTATCTAATTAAGTGGTACATTGACATTAGATCTTGATACGATTTCTCTTTAACGTTATATTAAGATGTTATTAAGCTACTAGCTGAAATTATGATTAGCTAACTTAAGCTTTATTGGTCATCCTACGCAATGTACATACATTATGTTAATAATTTTGATACTTAAAACATATTGGCTGAGATAAATTGATATTTTTAAAGGTGGCAACCAATATAGTTCAACCGGGGAACCGCTTCAACTATTTCTAGCTTGAAGCAATTCATGCATATCGATGGCTGACTTACATAATTATTATTACGCGACCTTTTTAGTCCTTAGGAGAGGCGACTCGTGTTTAATCCACTTCAAATAGAACCCCTTTTTATATGTTTAATGTAATCTAGTAAAAAAAGGATAAAAAAACATTTTGTAGATGTGATTTTGTAGTAGATGGCTCCATTTAGTCTCAAACACTTAGTGCATCATAACATTTCATCGTTTCAGCAATAAATTTAGTGGCAAACAATAATACAATGTTAAATGGCGGATATTTGCCTTATTCAGATTCAAAGTCTCAACTTTTAATGCAACTCAGATTCCAGATAAATGTGGTATTGAAGAAAACACAGTTTAAAAGAAGTTGTTCATGAAAACTCAATTCGAAACTCGAACGGCACGTTAACTAAATCACGTGTGCTTAGAAGAAGGGAGAAAAGTCTTATATTTTCTCCGAAGAGAAATGCTTAAGCTTAATTTCAACAGACACAGCATCCAGTTGGTTTCATTTTGTAGCAGATAACTTAATGTACGGTACTCGCTTTGAAATATTGCGCGTTTACAACGCACTTGCATGCCCTGGTGATATCCGAGTTCGTTTAGAATGTTGACAACTCCTGTTATGATATACACGGTGAGGAAATCTCAATAATTTCAGTCTACTTGAAAAATGTAAGCGTGAATAAATCGCTCATACAATGTAAATATTTTACTTACATAATTCGTATGTCGCTAAGTAAAATGTATGTAATAAAAATGTAAAATTGCTTGTACCATATTATGACAATTGCAGATTTATTGTTGTCGTGCTTCTATGAAAATTATCTATTATTTACTAAATATGTGGTAAAGTATGTACTTCCAAAAATAAAAAATACCTTCTAAATTTTAAGATCTTCAGGTTTTAAATAAGTCCAAAAATCTGGCGTATAAATCACGACTTAAAAGTACCTATTTCATATTACACATTGTTTAAAAGTAACCAATGCTTCGAAAAATTGAATTTTGCAACTAAAAATAGAATCTTGCCCGTTTAATAATTTATTATTCAATAAAGTACAAGGGTACTAATGTCGTACAAATTTTGAACCTGAATTTTCGTCGCTACAAGTTTCCCTCTATACGAAACAAAATTAAATAAAAGTAATAAAATCCGTAGACGTTAATTCTCATTACTGTCTTTGATATGAATCACAACCCTGTTTTATTGCGCGGGTCATTAATAATTTAAACCTCAACATTGTATCCGAACCCTCTTTCATAACAAAATATTTTCCTCGAAAAATATTACTCCGCGGACTATGTAGTATATGATAGATTGTATTCAATTTGCCAACTGACAACCACCGACGAAAAGCATTTGGGTATCAAATGCTTATGTTTAGAAAGCACGCGATACAAATAGCGGTACGTTCACCCTGTAATACAATAGGTTGGGATATGTAACCAAAAATATGGAGAAATATGAATGGATTCCAGCTTTCATATATACTTTTTGTTTACTAAATTCCATAAATATGTCGATTTCGTGACGTGAGTTTTTTGTACGTATATCTGATTCTATGATAAAGATTATCATTAAGTAGGTACGATTAAGATTGGTATAGATTTGGTTATTATTTCTAACGACTCTTATGTTGTGACACCTTTATGCAATATAAATATGATGCAGTATTAAAAACATTACATTGTCTGCAAAATATTTAAAAGATGATGTATTTAGTTTTATTCATAGTAACGTATAACTAACATCAAATTTATTTGTTTGGTTCGGTTGTATTGATGCCTCTGGTGACTAAACTTCAGGGATACTTAGGGGTATCTAGTATAGGTATTATGTGTATTTAAAGTTAAAAACTATTTAAAAGCCCTTCAAACCTTGTTCAAGTGTGTCCAGTATCAGTAAGAGAACAATAATAAAATATTCATTGTCATACATTAAATTCTTCTTTAACTAAATACGAGCTTACTGTTGTACGCAATTAATCACTCTAAAGCGAAACCTGGGAGCGTCCCAAAATAAGACCTGACGGGCATCGATATCAGAATATATGAGCGAACGGTCAATGAGTCAGCTACTAAGTATACTTGACACCGTCTCTGTACAAATAACAGTACCTACTATGAACATTTTAGTTATATCCGACTACTCGTGCCCGCGATATCACTCGCAATTATAAAAAAAATTAACATGACATACATTGAAACATAATACATTCAATTTTTTTAACTAAATAACATTTTTTCAAAATCCATCCCACAGGCACCCTAAATTTTTCCGGGATAAAAAGTAAAATATGACGCTATATGAGCCTTCAGCAACCCCAATACAAAAAAACATATTAAGGAATCAACGCTACAAAAAAATAATATAAATATCCCACAGAAACCATACCGGTTAAAAATATACATGATATTTCATACTATAATCTATTTCTGTACACTAACATGTATTTATTATGATATCTAAACAATCTTTGTTTATTACGAATGTTTGCACAGAATATTATTTGATTTATTAATTTTTTTGTACAAACGAAGCGTTTGCAAATATTATTCGCAAATACATAAATTGAAACCAAATATATTAAAACTACTTTTTGATGTTTAATATAATATTTAATTTGATATAATTTTGATAACGTCAATGAATGTACGTATTAATGTATGATGCCCATAATAGTAGTTATATATCGCGTCAACTCAGTAATCTACAGTAGGTATCGAGAATATTTCTGGGATAGCATATTATCGTATGATATGTGACGTATCAGTATACAGATAAGTTTTGAATAATTAAAATATTTTGAAGTGTATTTTTGGTTAGTTTCGAATGTAAGGTATAAAGGTACCAGGTACAATACAAGGCACAAGGTAAGGACCTGATAAAATTGGCACTGACGTTAAAATTGCGGCAGGGCGCTTACTCGCGTCCCCTAGTAGCAGGAAATTGTATGAAAAAATTTCAAGTATAAACAAAAATACTTTCTTAATACAATGAACATTTCAATACAGTAAAAGTTACTGAAAGATCCATCAAGCCAGCCACCGGTCATTGAGTCAACAGAGTTCACTTTGTTGTCTCGTAAGAATAATCCAGTTATAATTTTAAATCATGTTTATTTATGCAGGAATGGGGGAAGACGTCAGGCACCTACGGGACGGTCCATTAATCACCGCCCAAAAGCCGGGGGCTAAACGAATATGTTTAAGTGAAAGACGACTGGAAGCCAACGATTTTTTACGTTTGCGTAATCCGGCTTCAGTAGACGCGAGCAAAGCCCCATGACTTGTGTAGATTTACCCGTCTATGTACACAATTAGTATCAAATCAAATCAAAATCTTTTATTAAAAGTAGATCCTTTACAGAACTCTTTTTGAACGTCAATAAAGTCTACCATCACTTCGCAAAGGTGTTTTGCTATGGAGAAGAAGCACTGAAACTTCATAACACACATCTTTTAAAAAATAAGCTTACACTAAGAACATGTGGAGCTAGAACTACATGAGACCATACAGTTTTATCGGTAAAATAGTCACTTGTTTCATAGTAAGCATTTTTGCAAATAATGGCGGGTACCGAAGGTATATGGGTATTTAGACAAATAAATTAAATTGAAGTGCCTGTTTGTAATATCAAAATAACAACTTTTTACTAAATATTTATAAAAGTATACACGGTACCAATAACAAAAATACAATTATATTTTTTTGTTCATGTGTTTGGCTGAAGTAAGCTTCTAAACGGTTGGTCCTATTTTGACGGGACTTTCACTGGAAAATAGCTGAAAGTTTAACGTCAAATTTAGGCTTCTTTAATTTTTGAAAAAAATACCGCGCTCTTTACGCGCATGGAGCTGCCGTCGCGGGCGTTAATATTGCTATTAGGCATATATTTATGTAAGACTTTTTAATTACGACTTTTAATTTGAAGTCGCCGGGATCAGCTTATAATAATCTTTCTACTATGGGAATGCTAGTTACTAAATATCTTTGGCATTTTCTATCTTCAGAGAGCACTTTAACATATCCTATCGTAAAGTTACAATTGTATAATTTCATATATGTCGTTAAACCTTGTCGTAGTCCTTATGTTTCCTTTGCAAATAATTGTCATGAGCTAAACACGAACTCATGTCTGCCTTTATATGAATAGCGTAGAATATGGTCCAGGCCTTCTCCAGTTGTGGCAAAGACCCGCGCCCAGCAACTTAAAGATATGCAGCCACACTAGCTTAGCTAAAATAACTGGCGGAACGAACATTTTACATGCTACAAGCTACATAACGTTTAATATTTTTCCAAGTATTCAGCTTCCGCATAAAAAGTTTGTTTGTCTGTGGGAATCTGTTATTACTGAGATTCAATTAGAAGCAATTAAAACGTTATTACGTATCCAAGATTGGTTTCTGCTCCTTGGGAATGGTAACTATGTAGTTTATAAAGAAACTAATTAGAAGTTAAAAGAGAAATGTAAATATTATAGTGCCTGTTCAACCCCTGTCCTCAGGGAACTAGTGGGAGGGGAAATCAAGAAAACTAGATTTTAAATCTACATGTTTCGCTAGACCATTCTGATTTATCTTTTTATTTTTGTTGGATTTCTGTGTGTAAATATTTCAATGTATAATTTATAATCATACTGTGTGATGGCAGATTATTTTAACATTCAATTTGGTTGTAATATTTTTAATGTTTTAATCAAGAAATAGTATCCCTTGCTAGAGTTGTCTCAGAGTAACATTAACTGATATATTCCATTAACTATTTAAACTACTACTTATATTCTATTCTCGATCTTACAAACTTTATTTTAATAACTTTTTTATGAAATACTAATGCACAACTATGGAAAATCTTCACTTAATGATTAACGTATTCTTTCAAATTGCTTTTCATTATATGCTATCAACGACTAAAGCCTATTCTTTAACTTAATCTGGTTTGATCTTCAAATTTGTATTACAATTTACGTGTTCAGTGAGACAACTGCGGGAAGTATTTTCGGTATCGTGATGTTCATCGCTTAGTAATAGTCCGTCATCGTCCTCCCTTTTTTAAGTCATTCGTTAATATTTGATACGAAATGTGTTTGAATTTCTTGTATGCAATCATGGCTAAGGTTAAAATTTAAGTAAATATTTAGTGCTAATTATTCATATTTAATTTGTTGATTAGTTTTAATAATTTTAGGTAGATACCTACGAATATTATATTGATTATGATTTCATGGTGGTAGAACTCGATGTAGCTCGACTCCGGAGGCACCACTGCTACATCTATTTTTGCCTTACAACAGAAGTGTCAAGCGCTGCTGTAAGGGAGACATCAGAGATGTTTCAACATAGTCCTCGAGGGTAGTAAGGCATCTGTGATCAACTTTAGGTAGGACTTTGATCTTATCTGCGGTGATTACAGATGTCTATGGGCGACAGTGGTCACTTACCATTCCAAACTATAAAAAAAGATTAAGATTAAGTTAGATTGATAGAAGTTTAAACTTTATTAAAATGAAATTAGAAACTATAGTCATCGGATTATAGTTTCTATCGCCATTGGATCCAATGATCCAATGCCAATGGATCGCCATTTAGATCTACTTTACAACATATGAATATAGTATAATATTATCAATATATATTTGTTTCTCGTAAAAATAAAAACATTAAAATAAACATACCTATAACTGAAGTGATATAAAACAGAATCTACCGTAAGATATTTACAGCAAGCGTCAAATTTACAATTCACGGAAAAACAACTAAAACCGCCGAAATTATCTCCGTCTGAAACCAAATGATCGCATTTTAAGCTGGTAATAATGGCTGTAATAATCCAAAAACGTCTGTTTCCCGTTTGCACAGCGGATAAGTACACTGAGGGAAAAAAACAACTAGATCAACCGCCATTGTCTTTTGTTCTCATCCGGAGCTCGAAAATCGCGTGCGAGTCTTGAAAGCCTAATGAATAAAGGTGATTCCTATAATAGGCCTCTTGTTTTTTCCAAAACAAAGCCCCGAGTTACCGAGGGCGGCCTTTCAACCGCTGACGGTTTTAGTGCGAAATAAGAATAATTCGCTCCCCATTTTTTCGTCATCACAGAACAGCTCAAAGGTTTGAGGGTCATCGAAGGTGAAGTGGCTCAGACTTTATTATTGGCTCGCACTGGATTCACTTTTTGAGGGGAATCGAAACGAGGTCACTACTTATTGGCTGTACGCAGTTCTAACATGGATATTTACTAAGGCGACTGTTTCTTTGCCGACGAATAAGATTTTTATTAACAATCGCCATAAAAAATCTTGGTCGTCGGCAAATATTACCCGTCTTAACTAGCTATATATATAGAAAATACGAGTCATTTGATTGACGTCTATGCATTTGCAACATAGGAGAAGTCGCCATTTAATCATTCGCTTTGAATGAGAGCTCCGTTTGCAGCTTTTGAAAAGCTCAACGTCATATAACTTCGGAAAAGGATTTAATCATATTATTTCGAGGGAAACCCATACACGAGTGGCTTAATGTGTTTTGTTAACATATTTAAATAGTATTACATAACTCTACAGACCTGTAAAGTATCCTTATGGAGGAGCTAACTAGGTGAAACGAAATTGAAATTGCATTTGCTAATTGTAAATCGATTTAACCATATTTTAAATCCCTAAAGGTAAATTTAATCGAAAAAATGAAAGCATTTTTTTGTTACATGACAATGTTTTTTTCAAGCTTTATTTCCGTAGCTAACATATTCGCAATGGGAAAATCAGGTAACATTGATTTGAGATTCGCGAGTCTCACGAAAATACCAATAATACTTACTATTTACCGACCATAAGCTTGCATAAGAACACAAAACGAAATATTATTCGGGTATAACAACTCATATTTTTTGGAGTAAATGTGGAACGAGATAATTGAAATAAAACGAGTGACATTTACTTTCGTGTCACGCGATATACGATGATTAAAGCCGTTTTATATTTCGTCGGACTTAAGCTCTTGTTTCACCGGGGAAGAGAAAGCTTAGGCAGGTTGAGTGACAGATTCATGTGCTATAAAATAGTTGACATTAAATGTAATAAGTAAATTCACTATTGACATCTGTAATTACCCTCATTGAATTTGGAATTCCACTAACGTTGCTAGATTCTAAATTAGGTTAGAACGGTTCATGTGTCTCTGTATCCTTGACGAAATTGATATTCCTCGCGTAAGTGTATCTTTGAAACCAGCTTATACTTATCATATTTAGTGCAGATCTCCTGGGTTGCAACACACAACTTGCGATTAAAATATAATGCGTATTAAACTAGTTTTCACTTTTTTCTGTCATTCTTAGTGCACTTCTAGGGCACTTTTGAGGCGGCACAAGATTCCTAATGTCTGCACCTTGCAGATTTCTAGGTTATCTATTTTCTGGGCCAGTGGTAAGGCTGTCCTATTTTAATGTATTTTTTTCTTTATTATTGTTTGTTTTTTTCACTAAATACAATGACAGCATAGGTTTGTTTTAAATAGAGTTATTTTGCTGTCGAAAAGGTATCGTTTACTGATGAGTATCAGACAAGTTAGTTAAGCGGTTTTATACATCGTCGGTTTGAAGTATACGTGTGAGAACATTCGCATTTGAATGTTAAAACAAATTACATGTTGCTAACTTCTTTTGCCGGCTCACGGTATATTTTTCATGGCTTTTCAACTTTTATCAAGCACAATTTACCTCAAATGAGGTATAATTTTTCTACCTTTTCAGCTCGCGTGAAATTACTCAACTTGCGCCGGCAACGTTGTTACAGTGAATAGGTAGTAGTACTTTAGCAAACTTAATGTTTGAAGAACTTAACATATGTATTTATTTTACACATCATTTTATAGTAATTTATTCCATTAATTCATTCTAAAGAGATATTTGCCACGGTTTTAGTGAAAACATCAGATTTTTTAGCATATAGTACAAAGCTAACTTCCTATTATAGATTTAGTTCTTTATGAGACGACAACACACGTACATAATACAATTAACGTTAAAAAATAAATTATCACTGTCACGCAAAAATCGATCCGATTTAGATAAAATCTTACATTTCACAGATAGTTCACGATTTGGATAAACAAATGAAATACTATTTGTCGTGTAAAACGCGACCTAAGCGAGCAAAACCGCGTGAAAAAATATA
>DWNY01002410.1:0-11115 GCA_018250635.1 Telegonus apastus | reverse complement strand
ATTCTTATGATATTGAAGAATTTATTATTAGTTTAGGTTATATAATTTATATTACCTATTATTTCTTACGTTTCTGTTTTCCAATTTTCTATGATTTAAGTAAGTATCTTTTGAACATTATAAAGTTTATAGAATAATGAATTAAGACATCTTGTGTGATTCCCTTACTTTGGTAAATCATGATAATTTGCGAGGTTACTACATTAAGTCTGGCGTAGATATAAGATGTTGAAGCTATCTCAAGGATTTAATTGGATTGATTAAGGATTAGCTACTTATTTTAAATGCATAACTTCGAAATTTTGACCGAAAAATAAACAATAACTCAGATAAGAAAATACATTTATTCTGCTTGCTTATTGCAAATCTGATTTTTAAATGTATGAATACAATATTTAAGTCAATTTATTTCTACACGAGTATGAAATCTGATATAACTGATAAACTGATCGTCTTGGATATTTATGTTGTGAGATTTACCTTCTAAGTGCACATTACGTTAAAGCCATATCGAGTGAACAACGCTATACTTAATAAGGCTTTACGTGATAGTGCTCTTTATCTAGACGACGAAGAACCATGTCTCCTTAATCCTTGGATGCATACTGGATTTTAATTTTAAACTTTTACCTTCTTATACGACTTTGATACTTATTAATGATAGTGTATTCCGATGACACCAAATGAAGGCATTGTTTATTCTTAACTGATAACAATAAAGGTGTTTCCGGAATGCCGACTATTTCTTCTAATAAATATTGGCAAGACACAGCTAAGAGGTAAGAATTTTTACCACTCATACCGATTATAGCTGTTTGATTCATCAAGAAAAACTCATGCAGTCCTTGCATGCACGATGGTATGTCATCACTGCCTTCCATGGACATTTATTACTAAATCCATAGAAAATGGAGATTCTAGTTGAAGCCGATCACAAATGCTCTTTTACTAAAAGCTAAGATAAGCAACTCATAATTCTCCCGGAATCCATAATTTTCCATTAAAATGTAAGAATTTTACGCTAACAATAGCTAAAACCCTAGTACAATACATGGGGAAAAATAAAAAGCCCAAACTTACCATATCCATAATATTTGAAAAATTATGAGAAGTTAATTAGTCGAAAATAGACTAGACTTGCGAGTTATGATTACAATATCCGTCAAAGAGATAACAGTACGTTGCAGATGAACATGAGAACTATTCACGATTGAGCGAACTAAATCATCGCAGACGATCGTTTTGAAACCATTAAGGCAACGAATTCAAATATCGGACACGAGATGTTTGGACGCCAAACATGTGCTCGACCCTTCGCAGGAATTCAGCAAACCTTAGTGTGGGTTGTGGACACACAATTGAGGTGAAACTACGTTTATTTTCCGACCATACCCGTAGATTTGCGTAACGTATTAGTTTAGGGTCTGTTATCAACCGGGATAAATCTTCCTGAACAATATATTACTATTGGAGAATGTTACATTGAAACTTTATCGTTATAAGTAATTCTAAAGGATAATGTTAATGGAAATTTTAATGAATGTCAATAAATGTGAACGTATATTTTGTACTTGAATATTAAATAAATGAAAATATGAATTGCAGAATGTTTTGCTTCTATCTTGGCCAGGCTAAAATATCACAATATTTAAATTTCTAATAAACAATACACAGGAGTATCAGTGGTACCCATTACACTAGAAATCAAAATGCTGAAAAAACGTCATATCAGACGTAAAAGAGTGAATAAAATACGACTAGACAAATTAGCAAAACCAAGATCCTTTGTTAACGTAGTTGTACATGCAACAACGAGCATGTTAGCCTACCTAATACAGCAATTAGATGGAACTACATTGGTATGCGATCTGATATCTGGTAAGTGCTAGAACTGAGTATCACTTAAGTAACTCAATTATTGCATTCTATTGAGAGCAATCCATACAGTTTAGTTAGTTCGTTTTATGATTCAACATTGGAATAATGTTTTAAATTAAACAGTTTAAACACTGCTTAATTTACGAACAAATCTATCCGCTTGATTATTTAAAATAATTCCACTAGAATACCTATAAATAGAACTGGTTGATGTAATAATTATACCTTTAATCTTCATCGATTAAAGTCTCATGAAAAAATTATGAATCTCTCAAAGAAATTTGTCGGTGCCTAACTCATGAACAAAAATTGTTCCAAATCTTGAAAAATAGTGAGAAACGACAACTAATCAACTAGTTCTTTAAAGGAAGCTGGGCATCAACTATCGTATCCATTCATCTATCTGTTTTAAGTTCATTACGGACGGGATCTCGCTATAGTCACAACGTTTGAAGTATTGGTGCTTATTGAAGCTGCAATATGCTATTTAAAGGTAAAAATAATAAAAAGTAAAACTATATTTATTACTTTCGTTAAGTAAAGATTTAGTATACAGTACCGCAAAGTTGTTACAGCAAATTCAATGAGCCAAACTTTTCAAAAATATATTTACAATCACATAAAAACGACATCTATCGCACAAATTATGGAAGAAATATAGTAGAAAGAAATACATAACAATTTTAATGTTAAATTGAAGATTGTAAAGTGACTCAAAGAGCTTGGTTAAACCTCAAATAGGATTTGTGGAACCGTTTGATCGTCTATGGGCGATAACGTACATAATACTGGACGTCCGCTCCACAACCATGAGCACGATTACGATCATATTTTTGTTATCGTTCTGGAAAATACACTTGGAAATCATGTGGGAAATTTTCCTTCGAAAACTTCTCTTAGAAATCTGATGGTTTTTAACTCTTGAAAAAAAGTGCTTGCATCTTCCGTTACGGCAATGGAAGATAAAAAATGCAAGCATGCCTACACGTATGACCCCAAAGCTGGGGAAGCCTGAATTAAACTCGACTACGCTACTTTAATGCGAATCTTTGAAGTAATACACACATTTTTTGGATTCATATCGAATGTTTTAAAACCACGTATACGGCCGTCGATGAAGTGAAGTATAACGACAGCTATCCAGTAATAACTAGCCCAACCGTCCTTTAATATGCTCTTTGAAGCTTGGAAAACGTCTTTATTTAAACTATTCAAATCAGTATACCAGAGAGAGTTTGTACCACGTATAGATAATATAAACAATCTAACTGCAAAACAATACGTTAAAGCTGTAGTTGTTGTCTGGTGCATAGCTACAAGGGTAAGTGACATCAAAGGCAAATTAAGTTGGTTATTAATATTAAGCCAAGTCGGTAAGTAGTAAATTAATATAGTTAGCAAGTTGTGTTACTTGGCCAAGCGCTCCGAGACTTCATAGAGCAGTTATACTGAACTTGCGATGTTGGTACAATGCGAAACTTGAAGCTAATAACACGCTCGGAGGAGGCAACGTAGGTTAACAAAATTACATCATAGAAAACAAATTTATAGTAATTGGCAACTTATGCATTCAGTAATTATACAGTAATATTCGTTTGTTTAGTTAAAATTGTCATATTAAAGAGATGATAAGAAAGAAATATACAATGTTACAGCGAAAAAATCTAAGTTCATGATATTAATGAGTTACCTTGTCATATAATGCGAATGATACATATACCATGTATATATACCATGTACCATAGTACATACCTAATTGAAATTACCTCTACTACATAAGTATGTTTCGTAGATTTTCGTATGTTCAGGATTTGGATTAAACGTTTTTATTAAATTAGGTATGTTACTCGAATTTACAGTAAAATGCTCAAAGAAGAACAAAATACTAAATGAGAATTTTGAAGTGTATTAAATGTAATCTGAAATCGAACACACATTCGTTATTTTGAAGAATATAAAGTAGTAATTGATAATGATTTGCACAAAAGCGAATGTCTAATTTCATCACTTTTATGTTACTTAAGATCTGAATGATAATTTCGTATATTTTTAAATTAAGACTCTTTATGTAAATAAAAAGATTTAAGTTAAAATTGGGAGTTCATTAAAGAAATAGCGAGGTTATTTGTTTATCACCTCACACGAAAATAATGGCTTCCCCGAGTTAAAGGAGAGTTAAAACCCAGCTAAATAAATCCCACATACAAACTTTAAATCATAAAGTACCCAAGCCTGGAAGAAAGGATTTTAAAACAAAAAATAAATTTAAGGACTTCCTCTGAAATATTAACGTTGGTTTGAAAACCCAAGTTTTTAAAGCCGCGCAATTATTTCGGCATTCATTTCGTGTCAGTAACCGCTGCTTTTCTAAATTTGCAAAGTTTATATCTCTTTCAAAGTATCTTCTCACCATTAAATAAACAAATTATGCCTAATCTCGAGTTCAAAAGAAATTAAAAGCTCTTTATCTTTTGATCAAATGAAATCGTCCATAATTTGCGACTGAGTAACCTTAGAGGAAAAATTTAAAATAAATGTCTTTTGTGTGTTCAATTTGAGTAATTATTATTTTGTTTGTCGAATTGTTTTGTATTTACCTGCTCCATTTGTTCCTGTTACCAAAATCATTGACTTTTAAAGATAATATTAACACTTCCGATTAAAATACAAATAGGAAATTCATAACTATTGGACGTACAATACAAATACGTATAATACAAATATGTTGCCATACATTATCCACAATTGCAATTTTGACTTTATTTGAGTCTTAAGTACAGTACATAAACACGTTTCGGTTGTAAAAATAACCAACCAATCCGATTTGACGCTCTTCTCGGCAATAAAATCAAATGGAGTGACTTATATTTTTTATTCAGCGTCTTTTTATTTGACTTGCCTTGCTTGAATTTAAATTTCTACAATCTTTCGCTGTAGTATATACGTTCGGTTTATGGTTTACGATATTTAAAATGAAAAGAGAGAATTGATTAATAAAAATAATTATATGTATTTTCTTTTCAAAAAAATCTTTTCGTGATATCATACGAGCGAAATTTACAGATCTATCAACTTGTTTGTGCAAAGGGTTTGTATTATCGATTGTAAGCTAAGCTTATCATTATTTTCTTAACTTGTCTCACTGCTGGGCGCGGCACTATTTCCTGAGTGGCCTGACGACAGTTTTATTATATTCAGGAGAAACATGTATTTGCGTGGTTTCATTCTGCAGCGATCTGGTTAGTATTGTCCACATTGTTGACTTAAACGACAAAATATCGAATAGTTCAATTGTCAAATGAATAAAACACAGTTTTTCATGCAGTTATCAGCGTAGCTTACGTGTATGAGCTCAAAATTATGCAAAAAGCAAAGCTCAAGGCAAAAATTCAAGCTCATTCCATTTTATAGATAAAAATAAAATATTTCATAACAATAAGTTCTTCGTACATCCGCGTGCAAAGTGTATTTGTTTGGCGCGATAACGACTGCGTGCAGGTCTATCTTCCTCGGGGCTGTAAACTTGTTGATGTTACGCTGTTATAAGGTTTAATGCCGCTTTCTCACAGTTGCCTCTCTATAAATTCACTATAAAAACTTCCTTCGCTCTACGACCATTCAGTTATTCTCTTTGCTTCATCGCGCTTTCCAAGTGATAACTTTACTGCACGTAGCCGTTTATTTATAACGTTTTATGGATTTTTACATGAGTGTTTGTTTTAGGAACAAAGCGAATTATGAATAGAATAAAAATAATAATTTATATTTAAGAAGAAGATAGCATACATATGAAAAAGATAAACCGCTGGGGAGGTAAGGTTGCATATATATACAAAAGAAATACAAAAACGGTTTTTTGTCTTAAGTTTCAATCGATCAATAATATAAGTCCATTCTCAATTGTGGAGACAATTGGATTGGCGAGGAGTGTACTTCACCACATTGTCCCAATGTACATTGATGGACAAGACCGTAAAATCGCCCCACACAACTACACACAACTAGGTACGTAAATATTTATGATAAACTCCATATTGCGTCGAAAGTTTAATTTTTTATGGTTTTCATTTTAATTTTGTTTTTCAAGATATGTTAATAATTTACCTCAGAAATTGCTTGGCAGTTTACATTGAAATGAATATATTTTAACACACTTTATATCAATTGGGCTTGTAACTTACAAACAATGTAATTAAATTTTGATATTCATTTGTACGTACTTCTTATTGTCGCATCGAAATACAAAGTTGTATGTATATTTAATTTGTATGACAATACAATATTCTGGCGTTTCAATGCCTCCTAGTAAATCCTTCAACTTTGGGCTCAAATGATTTGTGTTATAAATCGTAATAAAAGTGTTTATTCGTTTTTTACCTATATTTTTTGTCATATTAAGGAATATTACAGACATACAATTACATTACCAAAAACGAAAAAAAATCCTATATCACATGTATGTATGTGTTCTATTCGTGATTTAGAATTGAGAAAATTTTGCCAAGAGTTATATTTCGTCGCTGTATAATGTATATGGTTCTTATATTTATTCCACTAAAATCTAATCAAAAAGCATCTCGGCAGAACTAAACACAAGTTGGACACGTCTAACAAAACACTACACAGTGTTGTTATATTTAACTTCGATTGGGAACAAATGTGGAGGCGCTGTTCAAAGTTAATCGGCGGATCGATTGGACATTTGTCGGAATGTCCCGCAATCTCTTTGTTTGTCGTGTAATCCAATCCACTTCGAACAAATTGATGTCTACTTGATCCGCGCTGTTCTCACATTATTGTATGGTCTATAAATAAGGCGAAGGCAAAATAGGTTCAGTGCCTTTTCTCTTGTTTGTCAATCGTTTTCTCGTTTGTATCTATAGACGAGCTATTGATACCTTTTTTATTTGAAAGTAGCAAACAAGTATGAGGTCCACCGGACGGTAAGTTGCCACTGGCACCCATAGACATTTGTAATCAACTCCAGATGTGATTAGAGACTTGCGTTGACCACAATTTGCTGTTGCATTTCCACCCCTGAGGACTAAGTTAGAACAGTATTCCTTAGCACAACCTTAAGACCAGAACGCAGCAGCGTTTAACATTGCTGTTATACGGTAGAAAAAAGTTCGACGGTGATGCCACCGGAGATACTCAAACGGAGTTACTTCTAATGTTTTACCACCTTCTAGGTTACGTGTTAATAGCATTATATAATGCAATTACTGTAGCTGTTTTCTGGATATCATAACGCAGCTACAAAAATAATATGTAGGTACATAGTTGTCTTTACGATGCAGTGGCCGGATTCTAAGGGAACCCTTTCTACCAGTAATGTGTGAAGCAACTTAGCTACTAGTGTGTTAAATCCACCAATAGGATTTCTCTATTTCAAAATCAAGCAATGCTATTGGTTAATTTGACACAAATCAATAGCTCAAGAACCTCGCACATCTTGGGCATAAAGGCGCCCTAATACAAGCGACGCGCTGTCGCTTGTAGTTGCAATGTCATAGTCCACACTAATGATTTGGTGGACAAAATGTTGTCCGTCTGACTAAAACTATGAGTTATGTTATAGTGTGGTGGTGGTTATGTCTGTATAGGCACATAGTCCTATCAATAAAAAATTGGAAATAAGCAAATTCCGTTTTATTCTCCGAATTCTGAATTTTCAATAACGATTACTGGGCTACTCAGTTCATGTGTCCAACTTGATGCGTTTTATCACGAGTCACGTACATAATATACTCGTACATAATGTGTTGTTTTATATATTGTACAATAACCATAGAATGTGTGAATGCGTGAAACTTTCATGTTAGCATGTTTATTGCTCAATAATAGTAATGTACCTACATAGTGATGTACCTACAAGCCAAATAGCTTTGAAAGAACTGAATATAATGTTATATGTTAATGTACCTATTATTGTTATTCTTGGGTACAATAAAGGCAACTGTCCATGGAAATTATTTTGATACCCTTTTCAATCTTGCATACTTAGTCCTCAGGGGTAGCAACACATCTGTGGTCTACCTTAGGTAGGAATCTGATCTAATCTGGGGTTGATTACAGATACCCATGGGTGGCAGTGGCCACTTTCTATCAGCTCGTTTGCTACTTCCAAATTATAAAAAAAAGAAATCAAGTTACTCAAAATTGCATCGTAAACATGAGTTGTAATTTAGTGGCAAATGACCTTCCCTACATGTATCTAAGGGGTTGCCGACATATAACCAGTTACCTTGTAACTAAATATAGGTACTAACCTACATGGTAATTATTATTTATCTTTTTATCGCTCGATAGATTGATAACATAATCAATTCAACTAATTGGCACTTATCAAGCACATTAAATCTCTTATTAGAATAAAAATTAACAGCCAGTGAAGCCAGAATAACATTGAAAAATATTTACCAAACAATATGCAATCACTGAAATAACTTCACTTTTCGAAACTTTAGGAAAGTTAAAATGAACAGTTCATAACAAAATCCAGTCTACTGAAAATAATCTGCAAACATTTTAAAAATTCCAGCGAATTTCTGAAGTAAAGTAAGTAAAGTCAAACTCGATGTAATATTCAGATGGTCCTGCTACGGCAATTAATGAAAAGTTAACTGGAAACTTAATAGTACACTCTCAACACGTTTTATTCGACGTCATGAGGCTTTTAGCTTTAAATCTGCGAGGTTCCTTGGGAATTTATGAGGTGTCATTGAGAAAGTTGAGTCGTTGATCAAACTTGCGCGTCTACCGGCTTTCAGATTATCTTTCCTGATATTAATTACTTTTCTTTTAATTTACTAGACTAAAGGGGTACTTAATGAGTAAGTTATTATTATTATTTTTATTTAAAACACCTACACTCATAACCCCCACAGTAGGATTTTCTCCTGTGTCGTGGGTGCAATGGACACACAAACACGAATACAGAAACACCCAGAATGGAAATCTAAATTCATCATTAAGATTTCTGCCTGGCCAGGGATCGAACCCGGGAACCGGGAACATTGTGTGTTAGACCGGTATTGTGACCTCTCCGCCATGCGGGTCGTCAAGATATATAAGTATAATTGGTGGACGTTAATATATTTGTAGGACATAATAAATGTTGTAGACAAATCCTCGGTTAGAGACATCGGTAAGCAACTCCAAATAGAAATTAGTCTAGAGGATTAAAAAGATCGCCTATCGCTAGAACTGAAGCTGCGTTAAAAATAGTTATAATATTCGTATATACTTAAAAAAACTAAAGTGGACTCAGATCGATAAAAACTCTAAATGTAAAAGACTAACACAAACTATGAAAAAGAGTAGAGTCGCTTAAGTTCTAAGATGGAACTAGCTTGCGCTACTTCGTTTGTTCTGAAGAACCATTTGGTACAAAACTCTAAGACTTGTTGAAAGAATTTACGGGGTATATTTTGCGAGTTTATTAAACAATCGCTAGGACTTTCACAGAATTACATGAAAAGTAAATTATTTTGTATATTTTAATACAAAGTATTGTTTTAATAAGCTTACGTCAGAATTAAAGTATCAAATCGCAACTTTAATGAGAATTTTAAATATTGATTAGATTGACGGAAACGAAACAATACCTACATGAATATCGGGTTCGATTTTCCGAAAGTTAGACATTTAAATTATGAATTTAGATTTCAATTATGGGTCGGGTTGTGTGTGTAATCTTATTTGTGTGATAATGCCCATGAGACAAATAGGTAGGTAGTTTAGAACTATGAGAGATAAAAGCGTATAGATATTAGTTTGTTGTAGGGACTGACTTTAGTGACATGGAATTAATTAGTTTCAAAGCGATTTGCTAGGTTTCTTTCCAAGAGGGAAAGCTTAAGCCAAGTAATAGATAGGTATCTCCTTGCGTTTCTTGAAACACCTATATATACGGTCATTCTTATTTTTAATAGATTGGTGTTATTACTACCTATACCTATTTACATTAGGGTGATTTAACTTTGGATATTATTACCTACTTAAAATAATCCTATATAAGAATAACTTCATAATAAGAATATCATATGTTTTACTTAATTCTAGAAAGGATGTTATCAATTTTATTTTATCAACTCCTAAGTAATTTAACTTACTTCATGATAATTTATAACATTAATAATGTAGCTCTCAAAAGCTGTAAGTACAATTACTCATTATCTATACTTTAAAGTAAATAAAGACCAACTCACTGGACATAGCGGAAAGGTCTAAAGTTCTCGTTGCCGGAACAAATCTTCCGCTAGCGCGTTTATTACTTCGGAATCGTTTGAGGGACGCCTTGCTTTTAGCTTGAAAATTTATTGCCAGTATACACGTACGTTTAGTGCTCAAGCGTAACAACGCATCTGACTTCAAACAGGATTCACATCTTATCTTGGGTGTCAATCCAAGTTAAGTTGAGAATGTTGTGATGTGACTTGTGCTCACACAGATCTACAAGCAGCAGTGGCCACTGATCGTCAGGTGTTTTAAAAGGTCGTCTGCTACTTCTACAATATAATGGGTATATAAAATAAAAGTAATGCTGAAATTTAGGATTACTAAAAAGCTAAAGTATTTGTACCATTCTTATACTACATGTCGCTCTCAAAAATGTTTATTGATTGTTTTTAAAGTAAGTAAAAATCTACTGGAGATGGCTAAACGGCTAAAGTTCCAGTTGCCGGAACAAATCTCCCACTAGCCCGTTTATTACTTCGGAATCGTTTGTAGGGCGCGTTGCTTTTAGCTTCACTGGGTAAATTTATCGCTAGTTTACACGTACGCTTAGTCTTCTCGATAGTTTTTAGTCATTCGAAATCCAGGATTAGTCCGAAAGTTAAAGGTTTTGTATTGACTTTTCTTAAAAATACAGTTAAAAATAATCGTGTGTTAAAACAATGTGTGCTCCTTTATGTCACCTACCGATATATTCCGATACCCGATTATATAATCAATGTTAATATCAAATAAATGTATCCTGCACATTGTGCGTAATTCCAGTCTTTGTTGGATATTTTAAATCATTCGATATAAACGATTATGATTTATGCTTACCAGTTAAATTTTTTGTTTGTGTATACAACTAATGCGATTTCTCTTTATGCCTTAGGTCTATTTGAATTTAGATCTTTTGTTTTTTTTTTGTATTCTTGAGTAACTGTGATTCTATAAATGTTTCTTCAATTATAAGTAATTGAAAATTTTAAAATATACATGTGATGCATTATTAAC
>DWNY01002409.1:0-11116 GCA_018250635.1 Telegonus apastus | reverse complement strand
TTTCCGGACCCTGAGGCTCTCTCTTTTAGCAAATGTTCATAGGCGACTGGGTGAATTCTATCGGCTAGTCTTCTGCCTTATCGTTAGGTTGAACGATTAAAAAATATTTGACTTTATATACACGTTACGTTGAAGTATTTAAAAAAATATCCTCACAATATGCAACAAAGCTTTGTTAGAAAATATTAGGCTTTAAAGTTAATTTGTATTTTATAATTAATTATCTTCAATAGCGGAATAAGCCGATGACCATGGGTATAATGATAAATCTCGGTTTCCGCGCAAATTTATCGTGTCAAACTAATTGTGGATGCAGTAGACTTGATCGACGATACTATTCTTACATTAGTGTCAAGAGCGACGTACAATTATTCACCAATAGGTTTAGAAAATAGTTCTTATAGCAAGCATATATACATTTAGCTAAGTTTGATGGTAATATTTATGCCGCCCTCTCTCTGCGACTACGTGTCAAATCCAGGAGATGGGCAGCAGCGACTTCTGATGCTACAGCAACACATACTGTGGTCACCATCAAGCATGCCGGATGCGGTAACTATTAGCAAAGAGTCTAAGAGGAGGCCTATGTCCAGTAGTAGATGTCAAAAGGCAGATGGGTGGATGAAACACTAAACCCCACAAGTTCATATACTTCAGTGTTCGAGTCTGCATTCTTGTAACTGGTACAGTTATGTTGTCCCATCAGTCATGCTAGATGACACGTTATTAAAACTACATGCCTTGGCAGAAACTAGTTAACCCAGTGCGATCTGGTGAAACTTTAAAGGAAAGCTGTTGTGGCACGATGGATCTCAAGGATTGAACGGAGTATGCCTACATGCCTTTCAATGTATTGCTGATTTCTGTATTATCTGAGCTTATTAGTTCATGACAAAGTGTACAAAGCATTTTTTTGCCTATATAGTGAGGGCTCAGCTGAATACCAAACAGTTTGTTACAGATGAACAAAAAATTGCAACTGTCGGGCGAGACTAGCAATCATCTCGATTCCGTTTTTGTCGCATGCGACAATCGGCGTGCGTGCCCTAATCGAATTCAGTTTCCGTCCGCGGCGAACGGAATGCCCGTTTTTGCCTAGCTAGACCGGTCGTTCCGCAGCCTTGACCTTATAGCTGCTTCATATGAACAAAGTAACAAATTTTTATCGCGAAAACAAAGAGTGCGTCATGTCATCGGGTATTCTTAATGCGGATGACATTATCATACGAGTACGAGGCACGAGAATGGGAGACGTGAATAAAAGTGAAACTTTATTTGCGTTATATCTAATAATATTTACACTAGCTATTTTTAGCGGTGTTGTTGCCATGTCATGCTAACTATGAACCTTTTACCGCAAACTATTTAATAAAGTATAAAAATTACATTGGATACTTGAGTTATCGAATGCTAATGTACTGGGTTTCGACTATTTCGCGATTGGGTAGAAGTAGGTATTTTTTTATGTTTTGGAAGTAGCAAACGGGCATGCAGCCCGCCTGATGGTAAGTTTCCAACGCCGCCCATGGGCGTCTGTAATCAACCCCAGATAGGATTGCAATCCTAACTGTGGACGACCACGGATGCGTTGCTACTCCTGAGGACTAAGTTGGAACGCCTCGAATATCTCCCTTACCACACCTATCTTACATATCTTAGGTTTTAGTGGGTAGTCACTGCTATGAGTTGTTATTACGTTGTTATGCGTTATAGATTGTAAGAGGAAAGAGGGGAAGTATAGTCAAGACATTTTGTGATCTATAAACTACGATTAAATAAGTGAATGCCTGCGCTACTTTGCATAGTATTTTTTGTCCCTTCTCAAAAGTTAATATACCACAGCTCTTTTCTATTGTGTGTTGTTGCTGGAACCGTGGAGCTATTTTCCGTCTCAAATAATCTCGTCTGCTAGTCATTTATATGTATTGTCTGTTAGTTTACGTTAGGTATTTATATGTATTTCTAACTTTAAATTTATTATATTTTTCGTATGTGCTATTACCACGTACGACAACAACAATGTTAGAACATGCTATCTGCATGAAAATCTGCTAATATGTTCTTTATACGAATATTACGTAAATGTATTTTTCTTTCCATCTGTACAGCTGAATATAAGAGACAACTAAACAGACAGATTATGCAGGAAATAATATTGTACCGTCAAATATCTTACGTTTATATTGTTTTTACCCGACTGCATCAGAATGAGGATAACATTTTATCTATCCACATTTTTTGTTGTTGCCCCTTTACATTCCTAAGGGTTTTTTTCGAGTTTGATGCGTACTTAAATAAGTTATTGTCTAAGCACGGACTTCACATAATGGAACTAAGGACTGTAAAACATGAAGGATGCCTCAAAATGTTTTTCTTTGCCGTTGAAGCACGTGTTAATTTATTTTCAATTGGTACTTAAAGTTTCATCTTAAGGGTGACATGCCAGAAAGGAAAAGCTCTTGACAAACCACTATACCATCTAAGAACCCACCACTTTCAGTGTCCTTTAACTAACTAAGCACATATCTTCTAATTTGCCAGTTTTACATTAATAGTTGCTTATACAAGCGATATGAAATTTTACCTATACGGCTCTTAATTAAATTATTTACCTTATCAAGTCACTCTTCAGTTTCGCAATAGCTACTTTTCCGTTTTTCGTTCCCATTTTATACTGGCTTCGGGTAATGCTCTTAGGAAGTATGGGCTTATAGGTTTTCCTATACTCTATCGAGCGTATAATTTTCTTCTTATCCCATTGTAATTTAATTAAGTCTACTTCCTTTGGAGATTAGTGACTATGCTTTTAATTTACTTGCTCAGCATAAAAATACACTTCATGTTCAACGAAAACCTGAAACGGATCAGGCCGAATACCATTTTTTTTATTTCATTACATTTCGATAATAAAATAGTTTATATATGAGATTGTCGTCTACCATTTGCTTTATATAAAAGTAATCTTTATTTTCATCGCACCACTTTGGTCGAGGGAATTTGAATTGAAGTTAATCTGTGAAACACTGTCCATGGCCGACGTAAATTTAATACAATGCTGATAAAATTCTATAATAGCGAGGAAAAATGATTGCAAGCTACAAATCCGATGACATCATTACGATGCATAATGCCTCTAAATATACCCATAACTCATTCCCTCCGCTACAATGCAATTGAAACGTAAAAAAGGCAACACGTAATGAACCAATCCTTAGCCGTTCTACGGTTGCACGCTCGACTGGAGCTTAATGTAATATGTCTTGGAGTAACCGAAGACTCGTCGAAAGGTCGAGTTTGATTTATTGTCTCGCTTTTCTCTGTTCATCTTTGTTCTGATATTGCCTCGGTTAACCATTCTAATCAATCTGAAGCTAATAGCATTTTTATATTTGTTTTACGGAATGTTTTCTCATAAAAGCTTGTTCATGGAACTTAATACTTCATGTTAGGGACTAATCAGTTTGACTATTTTGCATTTCCAACAAAACTTAGCGTAGTTCAAAGAGAAATCTTTCGACTCACATGTACTCATTAGAACAGTTTGCAAATTTTTAACAGTATTAAGTGTAATTTGGAACACTTAATTCTGTTTTGCTTTTTGAGAGCAAGTGTTAAGTTACCAGGAAAGAAGGTTATGACGCATTATGATGGCTATTCAAATTGGACAATACTCTTGGTACACACTTTATCAGTAGAAAAAGCTATAAAAATGAATTACTTAACTGAATGTTGGTAGAACTACGGTATATTTAAAATTGCTTATTTTATATAGCTAACACATCTAGTTAGATGAACAAGGCAATAAATTGTTGTCGTTTCTAGTGTAGGTTTCAGTTAAACCTTCTTTAGAATAAATTCTTATTCATTTTCGTCGTAATATCCTCTTCAAGACTGAATTGCAATCTTTGTTTCTTTGATCAGTTGGACGTACAAAATGGGTCGTCATATCAATTTGTCTTGTAATAACGCAGTTTAACCGCAATCAACTCCAAGGGGAATCTTGTGCGAGGAATCTACCAGTAGTCTATTTTCTCTACTGAATCATACTCTAAAATGGCAATTTTATTGCTAGAGTAAATTCAACTTCGCCGTTTGATAAAAAATTTTATTATCGAAAAAGAGAGCATACAAGTGGGAACATTTCAATTCGTTATATAAAACAATCTTTTTTTATAATTGGAATTTAATGCATGCATATATTTTACTTTTTCTCTTATCTATTTCTCTCTCGTCTTTACCTGTCTCTCGTTTTTTGTCGTCTCGATTTTTAATTTATCAATAATATATTTCACTCGACATACAACATCTCGGCATCCGATATTTACGTTATATTCTCCGATCAGACCACGTAAATCTATTTACGGCGGATACGGATAGAAAGGAAAATTAATTTCAAATATAATTGCAATTAGGCAATGTGATTATTTATTTTCTCAATGCACCTGTCGCTAATCGCCTTTGTAATTGCAATCTTTCTCCAGTGAAAGCTTATAACTTCAGACAAAGCATTTGTCTATTGTGTATCAGCGAATCTATCTATAATTTGATCTTTATATTAAAGTTTTATTGTTCAGAGTACTGCACGTAATTTTATGTTATTAAATTGTAGTCGGCTTCCTCGAGTTTGATTATGATCGATTACAAAATTTTAACTTCTTATATTTACCAGCAGATAATAATGGAGTTATCAATGTTTATTTCATTTTAGTGTTCACCAAAATTTGATTTGTATCGATTTCTTTAAAAAACATGTAAAGTCGTTTATATGTCAAGTCCTTATGTACCATTGAGGAGATTCTGTAATAATATTTTTAAGTAATTTGTCTATAATAATGAGGCTAGAGGCTTCAGTTGACAGATAGATTGGAATAAAATTGTTTCAAACACACATGCTATGTTCTATAATACTAGATGTGAAGTCTTAATGTACCAGAATAATCTATATTAGTATGATGTCCTGAACTATATATTGATTCAACAGTTCGTGTAGTGTAAACACAGCTTTATGAAGGTAACATTAAACAAAGCGTTTCGTGTTACTTCTTTATATGGAAGATTTCTTTTACCGATGAACAATTTTTATTTCTGTTTCGTAATCTTCTTTGTAACGAATAGTATCGATTGCTTGTAATCGATAGTGAAAGTTTTTCTACATTACTATGTTTCATGTGGATGAATGGTATATTTTCACTTCCATTGAAACGTAATAATGAATTTGCATAATGTATGTAACAATGTTAACTGAGGCGTGAGGAAGGGTGTAACTGATTCATATCGACATCATAGAGTATAGGACAATAGAAACATAATCATTCGTCCTGAAATGATCTTTCATTTTTTCTTTTATTTTTTCTCATGTACCAAGATTTTGATTTACTATAGAAGTAGATACGCTGAGTTCATATTATCATCGGCGTCATTTTTTTTTTCATGAAAATCTGCCTTAGCCGTGCAGATCTATCGAAAAGATTCTGAATTCGACTTTGTGCCAAGTTGGAAAACTTAAGCATTCAGCTCACTGTGTCCACGTTCTGGCCTTGTATTCCAAATCCACTGCAGAGGAGCTAATTTGCAGTACGTTTGCTTAGCCAGACGCGCTGGCGTCTCTCGTATCGATTCTTCTGACCTTGCTTATGTAACCCCTCTGAATTGATAGCTCCTTTTTATATCTGTTGCCACCTTACTTAATTCAATTTATATACCTTAGTAGTCTTTATAATTTTGTTTGGCGTGTAAATTTATTATGATTCTCAGTTCATTTATTTTATAATGACATTTGTTACTGCCTCATAATTTAAATGATTTTATGTACTTACCGACTGTTTTTAGAGAAGAGTAAAAAATACTATTTTTGGTAGGCATTGTTTACTTTTTCTATTTAGATTTTTCCGAGCTGACCTGCAAATGGCGCATAAAATACCGCATTTTACATTCGTTGGATAAAAGAATATCATTACTTTTATCCGCATAGGTGGGCTATTCAACCCCTCCTGCAAAGTGTACACTTGTACAGACTAAGTGCTATTAGACTACGGCACGTATCGCACTCGCTATAGACTACATTTACCCTAAGCGCCCGGTCTGTAACTAGATTTAAAAGGCAAACATATAAATATTTACAAAATATGGCACGGTTAAGTCATATTGATTTTTTATGCCATATTGTTTTAAGTTTTTTACGGGCGGTATATCACAAGGAATCGTTTTAGAACATTTTAATTAAAATGTGAAGAGTATTTATGATTGTTTAGTTTTTACGTATTAAATACGTAAAAAAAAATTAAAAGAAGGAATTAGGATGACGATGTTGGAATTAAAACTAATAATCATAAAATTAAATAGTATAATAAATACCTTATCTAAACAAAATTATAAATCGGCAACTACTCGTATAACCACACTTTGTTTGCCTTTTTCTTTCATATCTCCATTACGTTTCTTACCGACGATTTCATAATTGCTTCCTAAAAGTTTATAGCAGTCTACTTGTTTGCTCTATCAATTCACGCACGATGATTCACGGACCCCTGCATTATTGTGTGCGTTTATGTGTGTGCAGATGTCTAACTTGCACAACTGCGCATGTAGTGGCGTCGGTGGATGCGACAGGGGTTGCCACCCCGCCTTCACAGACTAGGGCGGTGCCATGACTCACCTACCGATATTCTGAACTTTCTTATTTGTTATTCATCTTCCTTTTGTGATGAGTCTTCCAATTGTTCTTTATAATTGCCGGTTACCAAGTTTGTCATCTTTTTTATTTTGTTATAAAATGAAAGCATAGTACAGTCAAATACCATCATATTTTTTTAATAATCGCATTTACACTCATTGTGACACAGAATATAAATTTAGCACATTTCTTAAACTTGTCCTTTTAAGTCTTATAAGAAAAGTTTTTAATCTTTGGGTATCTTTTCAATCAAGAAGTGTAAGGTAGCTAAGTGATGTGCTGGATCGAAAAGCAAGCAGTTCTATTCGTGAATTCAACCCACAACCCTTAGTTTAGTAGAAATGCATTCTTATGGTGGCATGCTTACATCACCCGTAGTACCTTCAGAAACTTATCAATATTATTTTGTTTTCCGTTCCATTTTCCGATTGATCTGATGACCGATAACTTCGTAATACTGTTGAAGTACTCGTTATCTATCGACTTTATACTCATCGACTCGAGTTGCGCTGCCTGCGCTGCACTAGCTCCAGTCGATCCGCGCGTAGTACGCACTAAGCCACATACGGGAACGGGCGTGTCGCGATCGCTCCTGAGAGCCGGCATTTAAATAATCGCTACTCAAATCATTTACGCGTCCAATTTTACCGTCCCGGGTTTTCTAATGCGAAAATAGAGTTCAGCCTACTCAGTGTTTGTACGAATCCCGATTATTATCTATATGTTCTTCAAACGAACTATGTTTCATCTGAAATCCAATTAGTGTATGGGGTTTATCTGACCCATCTACGACTACTTGTTTTCACGATAGGTTTCGTGCAACGTTTTGTATTGTTGGATTAATCTCATTAGGTAGTTGTTGTGTATTATAAAACTCATACAAAATCGCGTGTTTAATATTGAGGTTTGGTTATATTTATCGATTCGTGTACTGAGGTGTAACGTTTTTACCGAGTTTTATTTGTTCGAAGGTCTAAACATGTTTCTTGTTCTATTATTTGCTAGCAGAATTTCTAGGAGCAAAAAGTTACCTGACTGAACAAGCATTATAATGATATTTTTAGATAGTATTTTTCGCTATTTTAAAATGTACATTATTTATGAATTCATCCTCTCAACATTATTTATCATTACTTTTAATTTTAACATTATTATGACAATAAGTCTTAAATACAATTTTAGTTTTATTAAGTTATAGACAATTCACTTTTGAGACTCTTTTTATATCTGAATATCTATTATCAATAACAATAATTTTTCAAATTATGATTTCTCAATATAATCAGTTATATATTTATTTTATCCGTCTTTCGTTTCAATTTTCTACATTTTCTCAGTTCTCACATATTTTCACGTCTTTTAACCGTGTTCATGCTAGTTTTACATATTTGTCGTTTTATCCAAATGTTTTTTTCCATACCTCTAAATATACCTTATCAAATTGTATACATTTAGTGTCGCTGCATTGATATTTTAGATAGTATTTTGGTTATCTTTGTCGGAGATTAAGAAGAATTATTACTGTATTAAAGTTACGTCACACATTCATCCATTGTCACTAAATAACCTTCAATATTATTATAATTATTACCTGACCCATTTATGAAAATCAATTTTATTTACACATTTTATTAAAACGATTAAATATAACGACGTTTATTCATGTCAATCACAATTTTTAATAATATGATTCAATATTGGACTAAATATTATATTTGATTTGTGATTGGATCCAATTGTAAACGGCTGGAACGGACATTTACTCTGTGGTCCGTATTACTCCGTATGATATGAGTCATCTCAGACATATCAATTATTTCTAGTTCTTATGACAAATAATATCTGGCTATCTAATCTACCAACATTTAAACACACTTTGGTATAGGAATAAGCAAGTGTTGCAAAATGATGTTAAATTTTATTGACTGTAATAATCGCACTAGGTACGTTTCGTACGATAAAATTATTCCGTAATTCTTAAAATATATTGCTCAAGTTTAATCGATTGCAGCGGCTTTTAATAAGACCTGACCCATTTCTGTTTGTGAATATATATAGAGCAGCGCTAATAAAAATAAAGCGCTATAAAGCGCAGCGTGACTGTCTTCACCCTTATGATGATCCTTATGAGAGAACTTCATATGATCCATACGTATGACACTTTCAATGTGGTCAAACATGATCGTGTTAATATGTCCCATAATTTCATCTAACAAAAAAACTATTTGATGTGTGACAATCTGATTTTGAACTTAAAAACATTAAAATATCACGAGCGAAACATTCTATGACATAAGTGTCTCACAAATGTATTGCAACTATTGACGCCATCCCTGACCTACAATATATCAACTCAATACGTAGAAACATAGAGAGGTATCGAACAAATCGCGATTTTACTTCAATCCGTTCTTCTGACTACAAAGTGAAGTACTCCAAGCACGCTTTCAAAGGCTTCTTTGCTATTCTCTAGTTCTGCTGGGAATTTTTGTTGAGCACTTTAGAAAATAGCTTTGTTTGCAACAATTCTGTGATCAACCTTGAAACGTGTATTATTATTCCTTTAATTGCATTCGTCTACATTATAATACGTTTTATAATGCCTCAAAATTCGATACAATGAAAGTAACATTTTTGTCAAATATTATATTTCGTTAATGTTTATAACAGTCTGTGAATTGCCAGTTGCGCCAGATGAGACATGAGCATGAAAAAGGTCATTATTTCCGGTACGAGCGCAGACTGCATTGTTGCATCGCTATCTACCTCTCGATAGCATCGCGAAAAACGCAATTATCGCATGTCTTCCGACTACTCATGCATCATGCATTCGCTAACGTCCCACTTTGAAGAATTCACTGCAGTAAAAGTGTCGATCCTTTCATCACAAAATAGAAAGGCTGCTCTTAGTAACAGATTTCTAGTTTTAGAATTATTGGTACAACGTAAAAACTAGAAAATTTAATACAATATTGTACTTCACTGTACATTACTTATGTATCCCTTAAGTCCTAAGCCAAAGGCCAGCGTGTTAAACATATGTTCGCCGTCTGTTCATTACTGTCCTTATTTATTTTTACTCGGTTAGATCTACCGTCAAATGGTTTAAAAGAAAGAAAAAACATTATACGCACTTTTATCCCAACTCTACAGATATTTTGTTTTAGATATAGGGCATAGCAGCGCTGTCTTAATATTAATTGTATTTTTCTTTATACTCTGATACCTTTCCCTTTCAAACTTCAGTTATCACCTGCAAAAAGAGATATAATTAATGTACATATTCGATCAAATATACCAAAAGTAAAGGAATGTTTAACGTTGATGGTATTGACACTGATCAGTTTGTATTTAACAACATCAAAGTAGTTGTAAGAGTAAAAACAAACAAATAGTCACGTCACTTTCAAACAATGATCTAAAGGGATCAACGACACACCAAGCTGAGTTGCGTGGGAGTTGATCTATTTTGACTCAGTTTGTATCTTGGTCTCGCTCTATCGTTTCACGAGTTTATATGGCCATCTCTGTCTAAGAGAAATTGTGCAATAATTGGCAAGAACTGTATTTTTCCTACGATGTGTGCCAAAATACACACGTGGATGACCCGAGCAAAGCAATGAGGATGGCACATTATATCATTATTTAAGTTCACATGTATTACGTAGTCGCCCTAGATCTTACTTTCTTATATCATTTTCATTCCCAAGAGATGTATATTGTATACGATAAATGATTCAGAAAAGTAAAACAAAGAAACATGATAAAACTATAAGTTTCGAAAATTGTTTAACAGAAATAGATTTTTCCTTTCTTCAGAACAAGACGGCTTTATAAAACTTACCTAACAAGAGTTATGGAAGTCTTTCAGAGAAAAGCTGTATATCTTGAGAGTTTACATTCCCTCTTTTTAAGGCATTTCATAATAGTTTCTTGGGTCACGCCCTATTTTCTTCTTTACAAATGAAACCGACGTTGAATCTATTATCCTTTCTAGGCCGAAAAATGGTTATCGTGACTCGCATTGTAATTATGGACTTCGTTGCTCATTTCTGATCAGTATTCAGTTTATGTTTTTGGACATTTTTTGCTTGCTGTTTGATATTAGGTTCAAGAGAATTATCATATGATTCTTCTTTTTCTCCGTTATTTTCTTTTTCTGTATTTCTGAATTTATCTCCCCTTTTTGTATTAAACTTCCAAATAAAGTAAAAGAGTGATCAATATTTATTTCAGTGATAGAATAAATATTTTTGTATACGCTTTTTCAATTTTAAGTGTTAAGTTATGGTGTTCACTAAACAGTGTTAGTAAAGTGAAATGGATGATTTGTAGTTCGAAGCACCAATTATAATGTCGAAGACTTTAAACGCCTACAGAATGTAAGTATAAATAATATCAATATTCTTATATTTTATATTGATTTCTATTTTATTTTATTTC
>DWNY01002408.1:0-11117 GCA_018250635.1 Telegonus apastus | reverse complement strand
ATTTGAACTTTCGATCCATCAAATATATAATAATTTAATTTGTTTAATAACTTAACTCTGACATTGTGAACGAGGCACTTAACTCAATTGTGTATTTTTGTGTCTATTTCCGATCATCTTTACGGCATCGAAAATGTCGAGATAAACGTTAAGTAGAGTGCAGTAAAAACAAACGTGGTTGTTTATGTAATGGAAAGGATAATGAAATTTTATCGGTACGAGTTGTCAGCGAAGTGCGGGGCGGCCATGCTGACGGCGCGCGGAGCGCTCGCTCCTCGCTCGCCGATTCTAGCGTCTTACCGAAATCTAATTTTCGATAATCCCACGACTGAGTCCAGTCTGTGAGGCGCACTTTGGGCAATAGTTTTCTATTGTGTTGTTATTAAAGCCAAGCTTAAGGGTTTAGAATTCATTTCAACATGGAAGTATGGACAATTGGAGATCTACTAGATTTAGACAAAAATTTGATGCGTGTTTTCTATATGCGCGGTCGAAATAAAAATTCTTAGCGGCTGTAGAACCCTTCAATGTGGATTAAATGAGTATAACTTGCATGAAGTGGACGCTATGGGAACCACAGAGGTTCCCTCTGTTTCGGGATTTTAATTGTATAGAATTGTATTGTTTACTATGTTTTCTGAGGTCTTGTTGAAAATATTTCTGCATAAATCGAAATAATCAATTACATACTTCGCGCCCATTGACTTTCCGCTCCCAAAAAAGTCGTTGACGAAGTGACAGCCAAGCCAATTTCGATGACAGATGACAGTTCACTCGCTTTTTGAAACACCGAATGACTAAATTGTTCACACTGAAAATAAATGAGGATCACAAAAACCTATATAAGCATTGATCTGCTTTTATTGCGCGGTTATTAGCACAATTTGTTTACTTGTGAAGCGGTATAGGTGTAATATCAGTTTATAAATATTCTCACTAATATAATTTTGCTCGCAAATATTGACAAGTTTTTTGTTTTCTTTTCCATGAATAAATCGTGACAATTTATTTATTCATTCTTTAAGTAGGTACCTGTAAGTACCTTACAATGATAATGCTAATGAAACAACGATTACAATTGCATTACGCTACAATAATTACGATGCGCCTGAATTCGTTTTACTTCAAGAAATAGGAACTAAAACTGAAGAAAATGTTCATATAAAAAAATATTACTTTACTATATTTAAGGGATGGAAAAAAGCAAATTAATTGATGTTATTTGTCGTCTGCTACACGACCCGATGGCGCCGTAATGACGTTGTGGTAAAAGGATTAACTATTCTGCTTGGCTCCGGTCTGTTCATGATTTGTTTTACCCTGAGTTTACGATTATAAAGTGTAGTAAGTAAGTGTTATCAACAATTGTCGGTGGTGCAGTATAAGTTTTTATAATTTATTGTTTATTAACTATGGCACAATGGGCGGACTTATGCTTGATTGGATTATCTTCACTTCTAATCAGTCCTATGTTTGTACTTATTGCTGAAAGCGAAACAATAAAGAAAAGACATCAAATTTACGAAAATTTTGGATATGCAATAAGTTTTTGTAGTTAGTACGTTGACGTAAAAAATGGCCAGTATTTAGAAACATCAATCTGATGTATATGTAATCAAAATCTTAAAGCAAAAATATTAAGGCCAATGTCAATCAATTCTAGTTAATTTCAATTTAATAAATAATTTATTTTAGTTAGGCATTGTGTTACACTATATTCATTTGGTATTAATAAATTTGTTTTCCGTCATTTAATAATAAAATTGTAAGAGGAAAATTCTCTTAAAGCTATTTTCTGTAACTATTGTACCTGAATTACTATTAGAGGAAAGACGTCACATAAATCTTAGTGCAAGGGCCGATAACGTCGTTTCAGCGGGTTTTATACAGGCTATTTTCTTCCGTTATTTTAAACCGATTGATTTAATTTAAGAGCTATGTTGGCTTGTGGTTTTGCCTATAAGAGGACGTACGGGAGGCGCTTAATTTACCCGTGGCTGGGCGATGCGCCGCTCCGAACAGTCTTGTGGTGCGAGGCGCTACAGTCTGATTTATGCTATTTGCGCGTAAAGCGGAATTAATGGCTTTATTACTCTTGTCTGTTTGGGGATCTCTCTGCGCGATCCGTGCTTCTCGTGGAAAATGTCACTGAATTACTGAAATGTGATTGGGCCTCGTGGATCCATATTAAGGATTACGATACCCATTATTTACGGGATTTTCCATCGGCGTCACTGACAAAGCCCCATAAAACTTCTGTTTCAAATTATTTTACTTTTACACTTAACGTTAATCCACGTTAAAGGTGGAGTTACGACTTGCTAAATGTCTTAGTGAAACGTTTTATTACGGTCCTCGTGTGCCTTATTTTAGGGGCTATGAAAGACTTAACACTTAAAATCTCCAGAATAGAATAGAAGAGAAAATTATATCAGTCGTAAACCCGTACGAATTGCGATTAACTCATGATAGAATAATATGTTCGTATAAAAGTTCAATTTATGTTTTGGAAGTAGCAAACGAGCATGCAGCCCACCTGTAATTGTAAGTAGTAATTGTAAGATTGTAAGTTGCCACTGCCGCTCATGGACATCAATTTAATCATTATACCTAAGATCAGTTCTACCCGAGATCGGTCACAGATGCGTTGCTACCCCTCACTACTAAGTAGGAACGCCTTGCCTCTAAGTATGTCTCCGTTACCACACCATTCAGACCAGAACACAGTAGCGGTTAACACTGCTGTTATATAGCAGTAATAGGTGTAGCCGTGGTGCCACCGGAGTCAAACCAGAAAGGGTTCTACCACCTTTAGAAAGTAATCAAATTGTTGAATTTTGAAAGACAGGCTATCCTTGACTAACGTGGATTCGAGTAATGTCAAACAATGTTTTGACAACAGACATGATATAATTCTGTGACCGCTAGGCAAACGTCGGCGGGGCAGACGGGAATTTCGAGAGAATTTTATAATTAAATGTTAATTAATAATTTTTACAAGCTATTAGTGTTACCAAGACCAGGATGCAAGAAGAAAGAAGCGAAACAATCTAGAATTGATAGTTTCTTTAAGCCGAAAGACTAGTTTTTTTATTTTTCATTACATATTTTGCTTATTAAAGTGATAGGTTTAATATAAACATATCAAGAGTACATATGTATGTACCAATTTCGTAAGGACGCAATTGTTTTAGGAACTCATGATAATAACATATATCCTTTGTTATAAATGCAGCAATCTTTTTATAATTTTGAATCCTTAGGGATCCTAAACACTGGATTTTACATATAAATATATGAAATAATTTGTCTCGACTTACGTCGCGTATTTCAAGAGCCTAACATGCCGTTAGTACGAGAACTGTCTGTAACTACAATATTGAACGTGTTATGCATATAGTCTTAGGTTTGATATTTAGGAAAATATCCCAACCATAGAGGGAATGAGCAGACTTATTTAATTTCATAACATTTTTATTTCATATGGAATTTTAATTAAATCAAGCAATTCGCAGACGTGTGAACAAAATCATATGAACCGAAATGAAATCTAATATGTGATTAATGCGGCAGCATGGGTTTCATTATAGAATATCATAATTCTTATGAAGGTAATATCCAGTGTGGCACACATTCCGGACCGGCAGCGCAGCCCGCAGGTGAAAAATTTGAGCTCCGACTCGTTGTGGCGCGGGCTTAGTGTTTTATCTCGGCTTAGCGTTACGAGGATTTGTGGCTCGCTAAGTAACGTTTTATGTCCCTGGAACGCTTGCAAGTTTGTTCCCCAGATAAATATGTATCTGTGATGCTGCATTCAAAGTTACGAGCGAGCGCGAGCTTTCTTTTATTTGCAGTACCCAGTATAATATGCTTTGTTATTCATGGAAAATAACAAGTAGGTACTCAAGCAATAAAATATATGTAAGTATAATGCGTAAATATATTACGGCAGGCAATGTTGTGGCGTGATTGTGTCAAGTTAGAACCTTCGTAACATAAATTTAACTACATTTATATATTTCTTGTATGTAGTTGTACAAACATGGATATACTAGCCAACAACATATGTATATCGACTCCACTTATTTCGTTGTTCTTAGCGTTATACTAATAGAATGGGATTGTGCAGCCATTGTTAGAACTTTGCGACTACTATTGACTGTAAGAATGAGCTTTGAAACGTACGTAGAGTAAGCTTATGTCCCAGTGTATTGATACCATTATGGTATTAACATTTGGATGCGATCATCATTTCGCTGCATGTGATGATCATTATTTAATATATTAGTATAAGGATTACATTATAATAAAGACAAATGTTAGTATGTTACTACCCTATGTAAACTTGTTTGTCACGTTTATATCCTAGTTCTGCTTAGGTAATAACAGAATTTAGTTATTTATTAAATATATGTAATAATGCACTAAATGTTTTGTTAGCAAGAATTCATCGGGTGCAACTGAACTGGATTTCCTTTATAGTCTTAACCGCGCCGGAATCGTGAGTCGTAAATAACGCGCAGTGCACGCTCGCTTCCTTTCTTTCTGCTGGGGAGTAAACCTTCCCAGTTCTTGGTGCTGAAATATATTGGCGAAGTTTGATACTTAGGGACCACAGAACACTAAAGTTCAGTTGCGGAGATATAATAGGATTAGTGAATTACTTAAAGATAATTCTTGGCACAATGATGCTCTGCGAAGTGTAATGCTGGACGTAGAGTTAATAATACCAGTTTTCGTTTGGTGTTCAAAATAAGACAATATCCTAATAGAGATATGTTGATATTATTGATTACACGAATGCTCGATAATGGTTATTAAACAATAAAATAAACTTAATTATTTTTTCTTATTTTTTAGTTTTTTTTTCATTATTATTGCATTGTCACCGGTCCTTGTTAAGAAAGCATGTTTAAAGTTTCCGTTACATAGTTCTAGTTGTATGTTTACAACCGAAAGTAATAAAAGCGTGTTAAAAAGAAAGTAGTTTAACCAAAAAATATTCTTACTGAATTAGACCATTTATTTAATGATGTCAACTGATAATATACCTACACAATATCTAACGTATGCTAAACGTGTTGAACAGAATAGTAGATACTGGAATGGAATTTTGGTGGATGGTTGGTCACTTTGTCCCTGTGTTGCTGTCGTCTGTTGTAGAACACGACCGCGGCAGGCTGGCATGCACCGAGCGGTCCGACGGAATGCGTAATGGTAGCCAAAGGAGTCTACACCATGCTTTGTTGAATAATATATGCGCTTGCTCCGTGTTCCAAATTGCAGCGTTAATAAAAACCTAGATACCGTACCTACCGTACTATTGGTATAAATATTCACTTTGCAATCATAGCACTGTATTAAGATTTCTTATACATAGAAAAATACAAAATTTAAGACATAGATGACATAGACAAGTATAAAAACTCAGATTTGAAACAGACATCTAATAGAAGTCACCGCATTACTCGGAAAATAAAATGTTACCCTTATAGTATTTACCAGCAGATTTCGGCTTGAAAACAATAATTTTGACGCTTATTTTACCTATGTTTTAAAATAATTTATTTGATTTCGACTTTAGTACTTTTTAATCTCCTTTAATTAAACGTGACATTTTTAAAATGTATTACTAAAAGGTTCGTTGTGTTGTGTGGTTGTTACATAAATTACGCTTTCACGATTATTCATCAGTTTATTTAGGAGCTTATCCATGCTACGTGCTTCACAAACCGTGTTTACGGGCGTAGAGTAAAATGGCGGGCGGATCTATGGTTCGAAGGGTTTGTTTAGATTTCATGCGGGAGTGGAAACAGTAGAACAAAATAATCAGATTCATCAACCCTTTGTCTTGGAGCCGCTGTTAGCCCGCTCGTAGTCGGACGCGATTGTCTGTGTCGATTGTTTACTTCGTTAGCGGAGCTTCTATCTCCACCCGCACACACGTCGCTTTAACAACCTTTGATTGCAACGTCGTATAAGTGAGATTTCTTTCTTACAATAGAAAGTCTAGAAACTGCAAAACTCGGAATCTGATTGAAAATTGCTGTTATAATGTGAGCAACATACGGGACGTAAAAGCGTACGTGGAGGCGATGTTTACCTTAATGGTTGTAGTTGTATACTTGTATAGGCTTCTCGGCTGTAGTGCTTGGCGCCACCTGCGTCCTATACAGCTCCACATCGTGTAAATTTATGTATGCTTTCAACGCTTTTACCGTGTGCCACCTGACCTGGCAGGCGGACATTTCGCCGGACAAATGTCCCCCTGTCCCTATTTATATTGGATACCTTATTCTAACTCCCGTGAGCGACTGTTCAGTATAAAGCTCGTGATTACGTCCTATAACGTGAACGTACATCATTGATTACATTGAATTAACTTTGGCGCAGTCCCCTTTATTTGTATTTGCAGGTGGTTCTGTGAACATTAAAGCTTTGAAATGAAAATCGTGTTTTGTCTAATTTATTTAACTCGTATATATTTTTATTTTCCTTAAGTTAATGATAAGTTAAAACAAATACTAATTATTAGCTAATAACCACAGCATGGAGATCACGCATAAGCCAAAAAGAGCATAACTTGTCCAGGTGGACCGATGTTGACAGCTGAAGAAGACAGCGGGAAACCGCTGGATACATATGACACAAGACTGGCTAGAATGGCGCAAATTAGGGGAGGCCTATGTCCAGTAGTACACCACAAAATGCTGATTAATGGATGGATGGAATAACTATAGGTCCTGGCAGAATTTCTTTTAAGCAAAAAATATCATTGATATAAGACTAACTAGGAATATAAAATGTTATCAATTTATATTCGCAATTTAGCACGGACTTTTGACAACAAACATTTATTGCCTTTACCTTGTTCGAAATTTGGACATGGCATGTTAATCTAATCGGAATTCAAAACGTCCAGCAAATATTATGTCTCTTTGTTTACAGTGAACTTTTTTAACGCGTGGCTCTGAATAAACTGACGGTATAAAAATACAAATACAGACGGTTGGAGTACTACAGTGAACTTAGTAAAACAGAGTTTACAGCAAAATTATACACAAAAACTGTTTAGTTTTATGTTATGTTGTCGTATCTTATTCGATTTGGTTCCCCAGAACTGTTTTGGTTGTATTATGGTATCGGATAGTGACACCTATTTCTGCCTTATATCAGTAGCGGTTTTATTCTGAGCCAACTTTAGATATTGTTAATCTGTGGACTCAGTGCATCTATTTCTGAACTTAGATATTACGTTATTTGAGTATCCTGTGAACACTATAACTACAGCACACGATAAATGTGTAAGCGGATGAAAAATTTCTGTCTAAACTGTTTACACGTGTTTTTTTTCATAATGTGGAAGTAGCAAAAGAACATGCTGTCCATCTGATTGTATGTGATCACTGCCGCCCCCATGGGCGGCAGTGATCACATATTTTGCTAATTTATATCGGCAGATCTTATTTTGGATCCGTATCCAAAATAAGAGTTCTACCTGAAATTAGCCACAGATACAGAACAGATTAGGGGTAGCAACGGACAGTCGTTGCTACCCCTAAGAACTAAGATTGGAAGCCTTGGATAAGTATATCTACCGTACTAAAATTTTCAAACCAGAACACAGCAGCATTTAACACGGATATTAAGCAAAAACAATTTTAAGATCGTTTTCGTGATTATCACACACCGTACGTACCTACCATAACGCAACTATAGGAAGCTGTACCGATACTGATCACGCGTAACCACTGCTTGCCGATATTTTTTCGCCTTCGTGTTGCGTGTGTGAATAGGTATTTTGACTCAGATGTACCTATTGCGAATCTATTTGCTACTACTAATATATAAAAGTATCAACATTACGAGATACAAGTTATTAGTACATATGCAAGTTGTTAAAGCTAACACACACTTTAGATTTATTTGTCGACCTATCGATGAATGCTGCGTACTGAACGTCTCGTGGCGCGGCAGGACGTTATTGCAGCCTCGCTATAAATTTTATCCGCAGCTGCTCCGGAACACAATTTTACTTGGGAATCTTTCACATAAGAGCCCTTTGTTTCCACTGTCTTAAATAGGTGTCTCCAAACGAACTGACGGAATGTTACGCTTGATATTAAAAAAGTTTTTCTATAACGACTCAAGAGATTTAGCGAGGATTATATTGAAATCAAACCCATTTATTTTTCTATTTTTATTACTTTTATTGATATCTTTCAGTATAATATACAATGTTTGGTGGCGATTAAATTTGAATCAAAGTTGTTAAGTTGTAATAACTTTCCTGTAGATTAATTCCTGAAAGTAAAATATAATATTTTCTGAACAGTGCTAATGGTTAGATTTTAATTTAAAACATGCCATTACTGGGCTTCTTAATAAAGTTTAAATAAGCGTTCCCTACATAATTGAATTTCATCTTGGATCTTACTAACTCAGACCGAGTTTGACCGAATGTTTGACTGATCAATGTAGTTAGAAGTAGTTAACTTTGAATTAGAGCAAACTAACAATTTAGCTAGATAAATGTAACAAAGTTGCAAATGGTAAAGTAATTTAGGTTTGCTGGCGTAAATATCTTTTAAAGTTTAAATTTAAAGCATAGTTTGAGTTCAAATAAAAAAGACAATGAAAATGTATTTTTAAAATTGTTCGATACGTTGAATAAAAAGCTAGTATTTTCTGTTTTAAAATATTCTGAAGCACAATTTTATTATTATAGCGAGGCAACCGCAGGCGGTGCGTGAAACAAGAGCCACTATGAAAGCGATTGTGGGGCTATCATGCCCAGAGAGATTTAGTGAGCAGAGATACGACGTGGTTTATTATCTAACCTCTTGTTACTCTTGGTATAGCCCGCCGTCCTCGCCTCGTTGTGCGATATTGCTGGCATCGAGTGAAGGTTACAAATGCACTGTGTCGCATAACACATTGGAGTGCACTAATTTGATGTACTGGACATGAGCTATGTCGTGTCGCGCCGTTCGTTATTAAGCTTGCATTAGCCCCTGACAATGATGAATACAAATCTATGCTAAGCTAGATATATTAGGCAGATGAAGTACGGTGTTGTGTACTGCGGCACGGTTAAAGTTTAAAATATAACCTTAAGCCGATCCCTAGCCGATGCTGCTGATCCTATACGTGGAGGTATGTCAATATGAGTATATTTTATACATTATGTTAGAGTTACTACTGAACTTTAAGAACGTTAAAAATAAAATATGTACATATATACGACTAGATAACCTCTTTCATCTGGGAAGTCAGGTTAAAAACAATAAATCAGGCAATATTTATAAATAACATAGTATAATTACTTCTTCTAAAAAAGTAAACTGCACGGTAAGAAACTGAATAATGTTATTCTCCTTTTAAAGAAGCAAGCTGTAGAAATATTAGAAGTATTTTAAAATTATCGGTTACACCGTCTGTCTGCAGATAGATGAACAAACTTTTTAAAAACTTTTGGCTTTGTATCGTCCAACCCTCATGCATAATTTATTTCATAATAATCAATGTACAATTTCTTATTATTGTTTCATACAAAAGAAAATAAGACGTAAAATGGACAGCATCAAATAATTTTCTCCTCAGTGAAAACTCTTCAAATTGCCCGACTATATTAAACGCGGCTCTTTTAGTAACGATGTGCTAAGGCTGAAAAATACATGAACATTTTCTCTACGTTAGGTACGTTGAGGAAATGTTTCACTAGTGGTATTATAAAGTGGCCTCGCTCTTGCAAAGCAGCAATTCTAGCCTCTAACAACGACACGGCCTTAAAGCAAAAAGTCTATATTGCTTTTGCACTACCGCGCTGCAAACGAGTATTAGTTTTTATTCGCCAGTCATAGGTGAGTCATTTATGCGTAATAAATACCTACATATACTGCGATAAATAAATTCGTTTAAGGAAAGGAATAGGTAAACGTGGTTTTAGATACAGGATAAGCTATTATTTGCGATTGGTATGACATACGTTAAATAACTGATGTGATACGAAGTTGACCACAGGTGACATACTACGATACATCCATATTGTATGACAGTAGCCAGCTACCTGCGGCCATTGCGTTAAATTTTCTAGACGATTGTCTTTTTCTGACCGTAAGATTTCAGCAATTTCTTTCGAATGCGGCCCGCTATAACCTCGGATGTAATAACTACAATGTGACGCGCTTTGACAAAAGGTTGCCGATCACTATTCTATGAGATGGCGTAGGTAAAGTAGCAATAGTAAAGTAGCAAGTCATATATGTAGATTCCTAGATCAATACCTTGTATAATATATTAACTTAAATGTTTAACATTAACTTATAGGTACATACAAAGTTCTGACATGACCTAGTGTTTAAGAAAAATAATACATAAGACGCTTAAGGAAAAGCCGAATCATCGACCAACAATTATTATTCCTCATAAGTTTCCATCCGTAGAACTTTAAAAGTTTACACAGCGAAAAGTTTATATAAGTATTGGCAAGCGAGGATCCTGGTTCCCGTAGTTGGCTTTACAGCTCGAAAATACTTAGACGGAGAGTTAAGTACATTAATTAAATTACGCATTTCTAATTTGAATAAAAAAGTACAAACAGTAAGTTCGTTTAGCAGCACTTTCATCGGATTCAAATATTCACAGTGTTTCATAGTGTTTTTTTCTGACACTAAAACAATAATATCTCTACGATCGCTAATTCAAATGAATTGTGTATTCGGGAATATTTACTTTATGAAAAGTATACTTCTTATCTTTTTTTAACCAATACTCATTTTTAATCTTAATAGCTTATTGGTTTTTCTATATTCTTATCTAGTTTTGGAATATTACACCACTTAGTGGGAAGAAAGAGGGCTTAGGACTATAAATATTTATTACAGCCTGTAAAGTAGAATAAAAAATCATTCATCCAAATTTATCCTTTTTGCGTACCTTTCGAAGAATTCATAATAAATTAAGTGCTCTCGATTTTATTTTTCGTCCCTCATTTATGGGTTGACAGCCTATTTCTTCATAGAGTTACTACACGATCATATTATAACGGTTTATGTAACACATATTTTTCAAATTGCATGTACCTGTAACATGTACATATGTGTTCAGGGTATTTT
>DWNY01002407.1:0-11117 GCA_018250635.1 Telegonus apastus | reverse complement strand
CATTTAATTTAATTTGATTTTTGATGTCTTATTTTCATGCTGTCGTTGCCTATAATTATTCTAGCACTTACGTTGTACTTTTTGTTATGTTCACTTTAAAATGTAATGGTGTATAGAATGTTGGCAACCTTTTAATAAATAAATAATTTAAATTATATATGCAATTAAAAAACATATCAGTTTACAGTCTCCTTCACTTACCTATACAGTTCCTAGGGCCAGCGCTGAAGGGCACGAAGGCGTAAGGATGCCTGTTCTCGGATCCCATAAAACGTTCGGGCTGGAACGCCTCCGGATCCGGGTAGATGTCGGACCTTCGGTGCAAATCGTAAATGTGCACCACCACTTCCGAGCCCTTCTTAACCACAAGATTGCCGTCTGAAAAATATTTTTATACAATTAATATAGCAACTGACCTCCAAATATGATTCGCTTAGATTGAATATTCTCTAGATAGAACGTCACAGTCTCTGTGATAAATAAAAAACGTCCAAGAAACGTCCAAAAACGTCCAAGTGTGCGTGACTCACGCATACAAGCTTAAAGACGGCTTTGCCATTACGCCTTTCTTTGAAGACTAATTTAAAAAGCCTCTTACACCGTGAAAAAAAAAGAGAAGTAACCAAAACACTAATAAAATCTAGGTTATGCTCTGTTTCTTACCTAAGGTGAGGTCTTCTGTGAGCTGTCTTCCCACAAAAGGCACGCTAGGGTACAGTCTCAGGATCTCCTTGATCACAGCTTCCAAGTACTTCATCTCTGCCTGGTCACTCACACTTGGGGTTCGCTTCGACTCTCCAAAAATTTTTGTGCACTCGTCGAAGATTCGCTCCTATGCAATATAAAGTGATAAATTTAGTGTTCTGGTAACAAAGAGTAACTCTTTCTCATCTCTATTTCCTGACCAAGGACCAAGGAGGCTTGAGGAGATAATACACTAAATAAGGGACAAAATATGTTTGCCAAAGTTATTCTTCTACCACGACAAAGAGCGGTGATCATGTCGAAATTCTCGTTTCTAGAATTGCCGATGGATGTAGTCATATCTATGTATAATGACATGTGGCAGTGTCACCGCGCCGAGCATGCCCGTTGGTTGAGCGACGGTGTTAATGCTGCTCATCTCCTGGTCCTCCTATCCCCTCCTACACCCACGGGAGAGGAAGTGGTGATTTATGACCGATACCTTACGGCACATAACATAATTTGAAAATTAGTAGTTATTTCTTTATTTAACTTTATTGAAACACCTAAAGTGGTTTAATGAAGGGTAAACTTAATGCCTAATGGCATTCTCCACCAGTCAACCCTGGGTGATGTCGAAAATATGTGGTAGGCGAATACTGACATTGCTGACACAAAAGAGCGAACAATTTACATTTATAACATTACATACAATGTTATGTATATGTTATGAATTTAAATAAAGTTAAAACATTTACTTGCACTTCTTCGTGGTCTGCTAGCAACATCAATCCGAACGTGAGAGCCATCGCTGTTGTATCGTGACCCTGAAATCAAATTACAGATGAAGAAATATACGAAACTAGTTTTTACCCGCGGCTTCGCTTGCGCCAATGTGTAATATATATAAATACGCATTTATAATAGTAAGAATATCATCGTTAGAATTGTGTTCTTCAGGTACAATGTAAATGCAATTAATTCGTGTACAGTGGCCGTTGGTATAAAAGTAGGTACATTGTAGATATAAAAGAAAATTTTCTATCACTCGGGAGTAGTTTTTTTAATATGAAAGGTACAATATGTCCTTTTCTGGACACCTGGCAATGTGTGTGCAAAATTTAATAATGATCGGTTAAGCGGTTAATGCGTAAAGGCGTTACAAACAAACTCACATTCGCATTTACCTATATCAATTACAATTCGAAATTAACAATCCTTAAGAAGTAATAAAAGTGTACCGTATCGTACCTTAAAAGTTTTTTGTTCAGCCAAGCGAATAATTCACTTTATAAGGGCTCCCTTTACTAGAAGCCGATGAATACTTATTCATCGACTTTTATTAGTTTACTCATTCGAGTGAAGAGGAGCAAAAAACTAATATCTACTTAATAAAAAATAAATTTCACTAATAAATCTGTAACGATGTTTCTTATAACAAATTAAAGGGTAGGTCGGTAGCTGTATGTTCCCTGTAGCCGGGGAGTAGAATACGACTACGGTATCCCCTGCCTGTCGTAAGAGGCGATTAAAACGAGGCTTCTGGGGTTGCGAGCGGCTAGAGTGGGCACTCGAACCGCCCAGACAGCAACACCAAGAAGGACGGCGGCATATGTGGCTGCATATCGTCGTAGACACCGGAAGGTGCAGGGAGACAGTTACACGTCCCCCAAGGGATGAGCCCGTGAGGGGCGCCGCGCTAGGGGACACCGGTGCGTTCCATTGGAGATCCCTGAGGAAGGCCACCGAAGGGATTTTAGTAGGTAAAAATCCCACATAACTTGAAGTCTCTGCCAAGACATCAGAGTACTTTTTGTGGTTCCCCCCGGCAACAAAAAAAAGATAGCTATAATACGCAACAAATCTAAATGTCGTTTGCTAAATAAAGTTTAAGTACCTATATGAAACACAATAAAATGTAAAAGGAAAACATATAAATTGTAATAAGGGAACAAACGTACTTATCGAATTGATTAAAGAGGCGACATGATTTTACGCCATTAATCCTTATTACACTAAGGCTCAGTAAGCAAGGGGTCATTGAAAGGGCTCATCCATAAATTAAGTCACACGTGAAGGAGAGGGAGTGGTTCGACGTAGTGTGATATTGTGACAAGGGAGGAGGATTGTACAAAAGTGACCACCTGTTACAACGACGGAGAAGGGATAAATCATGATATTCGCGTGACGTAACTTAAGAAGGGCCCTTACGGTAAAAAATATGGAACAACATTTTTATCACTTTTCAAAATTTTGTACATGTAATACAATGCGCTTTCGCAAAGTTTTTTATATATATTATATGCTTACCCAATACTCTAAACTCGCAGTTCTTTTATATTTGTGTGAAGTAATTTCTCCGAAACGGCTGTAACAGTTTTACGATTTTTTGTATTTGTATATATGTATATGTATGTATGTATGAATATTATATTTTGAATTAGTTATTATGTACTACCTATTATACTTTCTCGGAAAGGAAATATTTTTCTCTATCCTCAAAACGTCATCCGAAGACAGTTTTAAAAGCATAGCAAATATTAATATACCCACCTAAACAATCTTTATCGATTCCCGACGATTCTAAATGAAGAATTACGATGTTGCTTTCTAGGTATCTTAATAGAGAACTAATAGGATTAAGTAGTTCATTTAAATTAGTAGGTAGTTACGAAACAAACTATAAATAAAGTGAACTTGCCTCAAACATAAATGTATTCACTTCTTCTCTTATTCCCTCCAAGTCTATCTCTCCTTTGCTCTCTGATTCGAGAAGTAAATCGAGTAGAGCCAATTTTCTTTTGCTGCCAATAGAATCATCTTCTACGCTAAACGGCTCTTCTTTTTGTTTCTTCATTTTTCTCTCGAGTATCACATTGTCGGAGAACGAGTGCACTATGTCCAAGCATTTGGCAAATTGCTTTCCGAGAGCCGACATTTTGAAGAAGAAGTCTACATGCAACCAAAGCCTAGTCAATCTTTGCATCGTAATTGTGCCAATATTTAAAATTTCCTGCTTATACTTGACGGTGGCGGCTGATTTGTCTGAACCTAGTTGTGTACCCATAGCAGTTTCTGTAAAAGAAATTAAACAAACTTTATCTATATTCCATTATATAACACTAGCGAAACGCGAAAAGCCTCGCGAGTTGCATAGTTCTCTACTGATCCACAAAGTTAAGCAACATGGGGCGTGGACCACTAGTGGCATAATTTCAGGCATGTTCACAGACTTACAATTTTTCCGCTACGCGTTTCCGTGCTTCGAAGGCATGAGACATTGGTTCCGGTGGTTATCGCTACAAAACAATCGTTAAACCTCGTCGGGGGCCTTATGGATGGTTTGAAAAGTGACACGGATTGGACGCTGACCCGTACTCCCTTCACAAATAATCAAAGAAACATTGGAGCAACGCTCCAAGCCAAGGTGGAAAATAATCCAAGCATCTCCCAGTTACGAGAAGGCACCCGTACCTACTATCCAATACTGCATTATTATGCTTATGAAGTAAATATAGATAAGTAAACAATTACACATCTTAAAACTTTTCAAATGTTGTCCAACTGCCTATGGCCAACACCATTATAATGGCCTTGGATCATCGACAATATTGCTAATTTATGAGTACCATCAATTAAGCGTCACAAAAGATATTGTTTATTATCTTCGTATATATTCAAATTGATAAATCATAAGTGTCTACCGCTTAAGAATCGAATACAAAGCATAGATTAGATAAATCTAAGAAACTACGGGGAACGCACTGTCATGCTTCGGCAAATGGCTATGTAGTCATAATGTTAAGTACTCATTGTCGCTTATGGATTAAATAGAACGCCAAAGAACGTAAAAACGTATAATATAAAAGTTGCCTCATTTAAATCAACTACGATGAATATATAAACTATTATCATGAACCAGACCAATGACTGCGACGGAATTGCTTCTATAAAAAATAATTTATCGCCAGTGTAGAATCACAGAAGTACAATCTTTTTCGGTAAATATCAAAAAAGATGGTGGTCAATAGCAGAAATGTAGAGGGGAGACCCGTTCTCACGTGAATATTGGTGATTATGATGATATATACGAGATTGGTAACTTCCAAAGTTCGACCGATTACCATTGAACTTGGCGAATATATTCCTTCATGGAGAAAGTTATCTTGCAACCTTCTTTTTTAACTTGCCATATTAAGATCACCTTACCACAATACGCAGCAAGAGCTCATTTGACGTCTAGTACTTTGAATTAGCTTAATAATACTGTAATGATTTCATAAAATTGGTAATAGTTTTTAATATTTTTCTGCTTTCATTTTTACAGCGCTAGGTGAAATAATTGGGATGAATAAGTGTTAGTTCGGACTTCAATTGTAGATGTCGCTAGTTGTATCAACGTTAACTTTACGGACATGTCATGATCGTTTGAAGGTGGATGGAAAAAAATTTAGTCTTAGGACGGAACTAAGAGGTTATATAGTGATAGTTCTACAGAATTTGTATTAAATTAAAAGTGAAACAAGAATCGTATTTTGTGAAGGTTTATGATACATTCATTCATATTCTACTTGAGGTGTTTGATTTTATCACATCACCAATAAGTAAAAACTTACCGCAAATTGTGCACAAGGTGCAGTCGCTTATGAAGGGCATCAACTCGACAACCTCCGATCCATCCTTCACCTTCTCCATAAGTTTATCCACCATATGTTGACTGTTTTCCTCCATTACTTTGGAGAAGTTTTTCAGGATGTTGAAGTGGAAAGATGGCGTCAGAATCTTGCGACGTTTGTGCCATTTGCTTCCTTAAAGCAGTCAGTTAAATAATGATTTATAACATTCGCTAATGTATTACTTACTTAGCCAACAACAGGGAATAAATTTCAAACAATACTTCGTTAATGTTACTCAAGGTTATTTATGAGACTTGTGCGTATGTTTTCAGGTTTTTATGTCCACTGGTCCAAGCGGTACGTTGTCTGTTAGTTGTTATTTTTAAATAGAAGATCAATCGATATCTAAATTAACAAAAATAATTCATATATGTATAATTTAATCTTAATACAAGTGAATTTCCTAAATAATTAGTAACGGTAATATTAGCTACATTAATTAGACACGTAATTAAATGGAGGGATCAAATATTTCATGTTATTACCTGTGCTGAGTAACAGCCCAGTGCCAAGCCACGGTTCCAGGAACTTGTATGGTTTATTCTTCGTGATGTTCCTTGAGTGTGACAGGACCGCCTGCGGATAATAATTCTCTTAAAGAAGTTTAAAGTAAAAGATCTTAGCAACGTTGGTATGTAATTTCATTACCATTTCATTTATAATTTTTAAGGTGGTAGAACTCTATGTGGGTCGACTCCGGCGGCACCACCGCCACACCTATTTCTGCCTAACAACAACAGTTTTGAACTCTGCTGTGTTCTGGTCTGAAGGGTGTGGTAAGGGTGACAGTCCTCGAGAGTAGCAACGTACTGCGGGCAACATCAGGTAGGAATCTTATCTGAGGTTGATTACAGATGACTATGGGCAGCAATGGCCACTTACCATGCTCGTTTGCTACTTACAAAGTATAAAAATTATATTCTCCAAACATAACGTATCATGAAACATTGTCGATGTTTTATGCTAAATGACACCAATTTGTTTGTCATACCAATGTATAAATTAACATATTTACATAACAACAATAATAAAATAAGGACAATTATAAATAACGTATCCGTGGGAACTGACGTATAAAAGTGAACAATGGAGTAATATACTGTAAATAGACATTGAGTTTGAATCTCAAGGAGGAAATTTTAAAGAGAAAAAATATATATTAAAAATGATTTAAAAACAAGCTTTTAGTAATGTCGTTTTGTTTTTCTTGTTTATCATTGATCACATTTTCATTTTTTTCGGCTTTGGAAGTAGCAAACAAGCATGCAGCCCACCTGATGGTAGGTGGCCAATACTGCCCATGGACATCTGTTATCAACCCCAGATAATATCACAGTCCTACCTGAGGTCCGCTACAGAAGCGTTGCTACTTCTGAGGACTAAGTTGGAATGCCTCGAATAAGCATGTCTCCCTTACCACACCCTTCAATCCAGAACACAGCAGCACTGAACACTGCTGTTATTAGGCAGAAATAGAGGTGGCGGTGGTGCCGCCACAAAGGGTTCTGCAATCTTTACATTTTTCATTTGATACTGAACCAATGATATGTGTATTAAATAAGAAATAATCTGTCTATCATAATGGATATACAAACATACACTAAGCAAATCATGCATTGTAATACAAAAAACTTGTAAGTATGCAAAATTAAGTAAGCTCAATAGTTCAATAGATCACCGCTTAAAGAATTTAAAATTCAATTGCTAGATTTATCACTCGTATCCTTACTAAGGAACAAGACCAATTAGGTAAAAGCTTGTAATAATACCAAAGAAGTGGCAACCTGGAAATTCTTCAAGAGATTCCATCGTTAGCGCTTTTTATAGTGAAATAACTGAAATTTTTATAGACGATAGCATAAATAATAAAGAATTTACGATAAAGGGAACTATGTAAAAGAAAAGTCGCAACTTGACATGATTATTCTTGAAAGGAAAAATATATATTGTATTAAATGGAAATATATGAAAAGGAAACTATTCTCCAATAGAGCAGTCAGAAGTTATTGTCGTTTCAAGTAAACGAGAACGATAAATAAATTCAAGTCAGACAGTTTGCCGTAATGTTTACGAAGATAACTTCGCACGTCTTTGTAAATCTTTCCGAAGATTTCGTAACGTCCACTTATAAAACATGTACGAGTATAAATCATATAAAGTTGGAATACTTATCTAATCTTTTTCTTTTTGATGAGAGTCTCCAAGTAAGACCTCTTTGTATACTTAATGTGCAAATAGCAAACGAGTAAGCAGACCACCTGATGCTAAAGAGCGCCCATGAACATCTGTAATCACGATGTCTTACCTTATACCTGTGGTTGGTCACAAATTAAATGCCTTGTTATCCCTGAGGACTAAATTGGAATGCTTCAGTTAACACTATGTGACGTGATTTATCACGAATCGTCTTGTGGAATTTTACGGTGTCATGTCGTAGCTTATGTTTTCGCCCCATTGGTGACCATTCAACAAAAATGTAGGGATACTCGTTTACTTCTAACATTCATAATTACCATATCATATACTTCTATTATAAGGATAGTTACCTCAATGTCGTTGACATTATAAACATGAAGTATGTGCCGGTTAAATACTTTGATGACGAAGCGGTACCCGTACTGCTTAGGGAAATCGATGAGTTTTTCAAAAAGCTCACCTGAAAACAAATAATATTACCAGTCTTACAGTTTACCTCCTTGTAAAGGTGATACAATCTTCGATCCAACTTCGATACATTTAGTCCTTATTCTGCCATAAATCCTTCAGAACTGATATGCTCTAATTAAAAATGTGCAAATTGCAACGGTAATTCAATTAGGATTTTAAAGCCTATGTTGGTACTCATACTGGTGCCGCCGGAGTCGAACCACAAAGAGTTCTACCACCTTTTTCATAAATCACCTTTATTATTAGGCTTCTATGTACCAAGCAATTATGCTAGTCCTTTTATTACAAATATATTCAGCAAGCCCTATGTATTTATTCTCTTTGTTTCATTAGAAGATTAACTCGAAAATAAAGACGTAACTTCGCAATAATATTGATTGAAACAAAACAAGTGTATCTATAAAATCCTAACATTCGAGGATTTTTGGTAAAACAATTCATCAAGAACAACAGTTTCCTCGCAGAAAACCATTGTAATCTCAAATCACAATTACGCAGCGATTTCTTTGTGTTAACGTATCAATTACGCTCCCCTATGATGATAATCAAGAGTCATCGTGATGATGCACTAATCCGTTATCTGGCACCATTGTCTGACGACCTTCGCGATTCCATTAACACTATGTCCTGTCAAAATTTCGTTGTGTAATGGTATTTACTTATTTTGTTTTATATCTAATATTTTATTTATAGGAACGTCTTATAAGCAAAACAATTAAAGGACTCTCAAACTGTGATGTTGTAAATCATTTGTAAATTTATAGGCTACAGTGGTATTTTTCGATCAAAAAATCAGTCTACGAAATAAATAATTGAAACAATTTATTATAATATATTATTTACGTCTGCAACAAAATCACTTGTGTTTAAAACATTGATGTTGAAATATCATCCACCGCCTACGATTTTGCTTAATTATGTTACCTTAATAATACAGAAGTAGGGAATATACATGAGGTCCACCTAATAAACAAGGCGATTGCCGTTGCATGAACTACCTTACTACCTGTGGTCGACTCGTTAAAAATGTTTCCCTTACCAGACCCTTCGAACCAGCACTGATCGCGCTAATTAACTAGGAATTAGGAAGAAATAGATAACGGAGGTACCACCGGATTTGTAGCACAAACGATTCTATAACCTAAATCCTTTAAATACTTACATACAAGAACATTATACTTACGGTTTGATAAGCCAATGAAGGTGAACGAGTTCCCGAAAATCGGTAGATTGGTAGGTCCGGGAAGTTTTCGTAGAGGATTATCTTCAAGTTTTATAAAATGGTTCCATATCCAGACCAAAACTATTACTAGTAATGCGATTTGCCAAAACATTTTCTGGTGAGTCTCTTCTAAATTGTCAATGATATTCTCATTCGTTTTACCCTCTATTTTTATACCTGTAAAAGACATGCCTTGCCTGAAATTCGCTTATCACTCACGGTTGCAGCGCCAAGCGAGTGTTTCATAGCTCTTGGGTTAGGGTGCCAAGACATGCGCGACAGTTCGTTTCGACGACTGTCAACGACGGTCATTGATTATCGCCGCTTGCCGTCAACTATAGCCGACATGAACTCATGTATTCAAGCAATGTGCCTCATGTGTTACCTTGCCGGTGGGACCCGCATAGTCCTGGCTTCTATAAGCGGCCAGATGACAAATTTTGATTTATATACAAGATCGCGTATCTCTACCATAGAGTTATTATACATAGGGCAGGAGTGCCATCCCTAAATGTATCAATCGAAAAAAAGAGAAAGCAGATTAGACTCCCTGTCTCTCATTTTTGCATGTGTGATTAAACAAAGATAAGTATAAGTCTCCGCATCTTCCGTATTTTATTATTTGTTGGATGCTCGAACTTACAGACCTGCCTGTGGCTACCCTATCCTATATATAATAACTCTATTGGCCCGTGATTGCGAGTGTGCAACAAATAATTATTTAAGATTAAGAACGTTTGTGGGAACTAATTTGTATGGCAGAACGTTTGCCAGGTCAGTTTATATTGTATAAAAAAATATGAAATTGTCTGATGCGGTACGGTCGACGTCTGTGAGGGAGTAGTAAATAAGCTTTAAATCCAGCATCACTGCATGTTCATGCTTACTCAAGCCTCTGTTCAGCAATTACTTAAGGACGATTAGTCATCCCAGGGCACATGTAATGATTAATACCGGATCTGCGGGGAGCAGGCTTACTGGCAAACTTTAAACGTTTAAGGAAACATTAATAATTATTCAAATTCTTTGAGACTCTCTTGAGAGTATAGGATCTATAGTATAGTATTGAGAATGTATTTCTTTAGACATAGTGTTACTTAAAAAAATGACACTTAGCCTCTAAATCGCTAATGTTTATAACGCTTTATTGTCCAATCAAAATGGCGTAATGGGAGCATTCGACCAATCATACGTCGCCGTCATTAAGCTAGTGTGCGTTTGTCACATATGCTTTTATTTCTTGGACGCTTTTCGCTTGTCACTGCTAACGTGACTTTATATCTTATATCTATAGAGTACATAATGAAAGTGTTTACTCTTATATGTATATTTTTAAGATGTTTTCTTCTCCAGGGTGTTAGAATTTCGCTGCATGAATCGTTCTAGGGTTAAATTGGTCTCGAATTCGCGTAAGTTCGTTAAGATTGTTAAAACGGCATATTCAAAACCCTTTGTTACAATTTCCTCTTAAGTTTTACACTGAAGAAAGTTAGGTGAAGTCGCTTCAATAATTGTCGATATGACGGAAGAACCTATATCAACCGTTTAATGAGGTCTTTTGGAGGTCTTAAAGGCGGACTCAAGGACTTTTCATCTATAATAATTTACTTATAACTTCAATAGTATAATGAGTGAAGTTTCTGTCTCTTTGTAAATGTACGACATACATATTAGGCTTATTTGTATGTACAATAACAATTAATTGACTTATGAACATGAAAGGCAACTCTACACAGCAAATTCATCAAAGTAGCACATTAGAGCTATGATGTGTTATAAGGCAGAAATAGACGTAGTAATTATGATGTAGAACTCATTTCACCTACGTAACTAGGTAATTAAGTAAGATACTAAATGAGCCCGCGGTT
>DWNY01002406.1:0-11119 GCA_018250635.1 Telegonus apastus | reverse complement strand
TAGGTAAACTGTTATGTTATTAAATAAAATGTATATTAACAGTGTATATATATATTCCACCTCTCTAGACCCTTTTTTCGGAGACTAAGTAAAACCTGGACTTATATTATTACAAAGACTTAAATAGATAAGTCACGTATGTCTTTTACTTATGCTAACATTTTAAGAGAATAAAGGTGATAGAACCGTTTGTTATTCGGCTCTTCGTAACAGCAATATTAACCGAAACGGTAGTAATTTGAAGTAATTTGATGGTGTAGTATTTAAAAAACATACTTATCTGACGCTTTCTAACTTACTTCTCTGCAAACTAAATAGCAACGCATTTTAACCTTAGATTAGACTCAAATTATATTAGTTAATTAGGGTTGATTACAGACCTCCATGGACAACAGAGGCCACCTATTAGTGGGTGGAATGCAAGCATGCAAGAATTGTTTGCTACTTCTATCTTACGAAAAAAACCTTTTTAATAGAACCCTGAACCTTCAGTTAAACGCTTGTTACTGGCACATATAACGTTTTCTACACTCATAGCCCCCTCACTAGGATTTTTCCTATGTCATACGTCCCATGGACACACACAAAGACGTATACACATTCATCATTCAAATATCTAACTGTCCGGGGATTGAACCCGGAACCCACTGCGTGACCGCTCCGCCACGCTGGTCGTCGAATTCATATCAGATATAATTTGCATTTTACCAAGTGTATCCCTGTGATATCTTTACAAGTTTTAATTCATATTGTAGAACCTTTATCAAGGGAGTAAAGAAATCTTTTGTATAGATAAAAAACTGTAAACTTTGAAAAATCGAATTCCAAGATGTTCTTGGATACAGGCGGCGCATTTTAATAAATTAACTATTTCTTCTTCGTTACTTTAAATTTATTAATGGGCAGTTAATCATGATCGCATCCGTTGTAAAGCTGCAAAGCTTCATGAGTTATTGCTTAATCCGTACTACCTATGATTAGAACATCTAGTATAATCTATTACACAATGTAATACAATCAGTATTATCAGTGGATAGAATTGCATTTGCTTCTTTCAAAGGTTCGTTCACATATTAAGTAATTTTTACCTTCTATCAACGTACCGCATAGCTTTACAGGTAATGATAAAAATGATCGACAACACGTTTTTTAATTAACCTAAGTTTATTTAAGTTAAACTATGGAGTAGAGGTCGCCGAAGGAGTCTTATTTGCTGTCGAAGGGAAAGCGTTCAAAAGGTACTCGCCACCGTGGGAGCGACGCTGGGTAATGTGGGGTTCTTACCCACTTAAACCCCTGGGTCGCCGTCCTCAACGCTGCGAAAAGAACACCGGTAAAGCAACCGGAGTCCTTAATTAAATAAATGAATAAAATTTTCATTAATTACTGTTTAACTTATTAAATTGAAATACTTATAAGAGTTAAATACAGACATCACACCACATTAAGACACTTACATAATGTATTAGACCTTAATTCACAGAAAAGGTTGCATATTTTGTCAGGAGCGATAAAAACTTTTTAAAGTCGGTTATATGTGGCCTTAACATGTAGTGCAATACAGGTCCATTGTTGTGTTAAACCGAAAAGGAGTAAAGAAAACCTTTAGTTTTTTTACGCCATTACAAACGCTGCCTGGCAAAAATGCCATTCCGTTTCGAAACGAAGAAATCATCTACACCCACGCAGTGTCAATAATACGCCCAAGCTGCGGCAATTCTATACTAACTTTGAGTATTTCGCGTGCACCTTGTTACGATATAACTTACTGATCTTACAATAATTTGAAATACGGCCCTCTGACAGCCGAGCTCGATAGTCGGAAGACAAAGTGGTACATATTTCAAGTGAATAATATCGATAAATCGCTCCATACATCACTAGTTCCAGTATTCGTTATAAGTCAAGAGCCTCCGATTTATTACTATTGAACACGAAAAGGGCTGGTAAAATTAAATTTCGATAAAATTATGGCTCTTATTGTTTGGTTATAAAGCTGAGAATGGTTGAATGAAGATGGTTTACGAGATTGGTATGATCGATTTTATTTTTTTGCGGCAGTTAGCTTCTTAAAGGGAAGCCGCGGTGTAAATTTTTCGATTACCAGTTTAAGATATATCTACATACGTGTCTGGCTGTTAACAGACTGGATCTTTTTAAAGTACATCTTTATAAAGCTTTTAATTTTCCACGAATACTTCTGTTGTATGAACTTCTGTTGGAAATTAGAATCAGGAAGAAAATTTTGGCCTCTAAATTCTGGTTACCACATAGTCTAAGCCCTGACAGACTTCAAACTTCCGAGACCAGGTGGGTTCACAATGCTCCCATAATTTTATTTGAATATAATGATTCAGATATTTTTATATTATAGATGCAGTTCACCCGTTAGTAAACGTACCTGCGACTTCTGGGTCATCTGTGACCATATGTGTGATAAGATTAGAATCCTACCTGAAGTCGACCATATGTGTTGCTACCCCTGAGAACTAAATTGGAACACCTCGGAAAAGTATGTCTCCCTTCACACATGCTAATATAAAGCGGAGAAAAATCATCTTTAGTCTATTTTAGGAGCAGTGTGATGATAAATAAAAAAACTTGTCAAGCGTCACTCAACGATTCTTGAGAATCTGTGCGCAATGTTTACTCGCACTTTCTTTCACGTGGAATGCGTCCCTTTCACACCAACTGTGTTTGTATTAGTGTGACAGGGACAACTGGATGTTAAATTTCACGGTAGCTGGTAATGTTTGTAGAGCTCTCGAAGTCTCGAAGTATCGTATGCTCGTCCAATTAGTTAGAAGCAGGTGGTGTTTACATTACTGCCCTTAAGCATGGGGTTCAATAATATCGATGGCGTTGACCAACCACGCTCATTTGAATTCCAATGTCTTCAAATACAAAGTACATGTGACTCTTAAAATCGATTTGTATTCGATACATCGATGTTGTCTAATTATTTTAAGTATCTTTCCAATATATTTTAGTACACTGACACTCAGGTAACACTTAAATGAAAACAATAGATAGGACTTAATATTTTTTATATCTTATGTGTTTGTATCATTCAATAAGTACCTATATATAATTACTGAAAAACAATTTCTGAAAATTCATCTCTTAAGGCCGATACACATAAAAGCGATGCGGTGCCACAGCGCCAAAATCGCACTATGCGGTAGCGGCACGATTTGCGGCGCAGTGCCGCAACAGTCAGCGGTGCGTTGCAATTCGATACTTCAGCGAATCGCTTTTATGTATATCGGCACTTAAAGGTCTAATAAGCGAATGAAAACTTTGAATATTATTAAGCGCTTCAAATTCATTCATTCACTCATATTCGTATATAATTCCAAAGGATATAACTATCACCTAAATAGAACACATTGTATAGAGAGAGGATAATATATATTCTTCTATCTTCACGGCAGTTTTTATTTCAATTCAATTGCAGAGTATAAATAAATTGCACGGTATAATCGAAATAATAGCTAGGCACTTGTTGTCTTGAATATTCTTCTCGGTATCATTTTATTTTATCTACATAAAGATAAGAAAAAAATTACTCGGTTAAATGGCAAAGATAATTACCACCGATACGCGTAGAAAATAATTGTTAAAATGCTCATTGCATCCTTAAATAATGTGTAGATGTTAAAAGAACAATAAATAATAAGAAATTATTTGTTCTAAAGCACCTCCCACACTCATTAAAATTGAAGATAACTTCTCATTATATATCTACCTAAAGATATAAGTTTCATAAACGTTTTACAGCAAATAGTAGCCAGGAAATTTTATATCTAATAACCATCATATAAAATTTTAACTACTAAGTAAGGTTTTCCTTCGAAACTTTTCCCTTTAGCTATTAAACATGTTCGCGCTAGTAAAACGTCTTATCTCAAGTTTTACTCGTTTTAATGTTTACTTCACATGTCTTACATAATATTACTTACATCATACCCATAAGGTGCCCTACGATCAATCCTGAAGTATACGAGTATGTACCTACTCTACCTCACTGTTCCAATGTGAATTAGTAGAAGACTCAGGTCAGTGGCCAACGCGGGTATTATCAAACCACTAGCGGTTACCCATCAAACTCCCAAATACGCCTAATACTGATCAACTTTGTAGCTTTTTCACGATCTAGATAAATAAGCGGCGGAGCTCCCCACGCTTCAATAAAAACAAATAAAAATTAATGGGGCTTAATACAAGCGCATGCGCAGGTCATTAAAAGTTCTACATAATATTAATTGGCTCTAAACTAAAACTAATAGAGCACCGTACAAGGATCCCTAATTATAAAGCCTGAGCTTTAAATAGTAGCGGATAATTGGTTCCGTGTAGTGACGCCGGCCGGCCATTTTACTAGCGTTAATGAGGGCAGCGGGCTTTTACAATGTGCGTATGCGCATCTTTTCTGCACGATACTTGCCTAGAATATACGACTATATGTATAAAGGGTTATGTATTTATATTCATATTAATGTAAGGCTTAATCTTTTAGCACGTTTTAACTTAATATTTTTAGCAAGGATTTACATTTATTGTCGTAAAAACAAAACAGTCCCTTAATTTGTTTGTGTACGAATGTAAATAAGTGTGTATATATATAGATCATAGTTATTATGGTAGTGCTATAAATATGAAGTAGCGAACCACAGGCTTCCAAAAAAACTGTTATCGAAGTCATATAGTATGCCAGTCTTAATGTTTTTCTCCGTAAGGAAGCACCTTGCGATGTGGTCGAAGATTTTATCAGAGGTGCCTGGGATTTGAACCTCGGACCCCCCGATTGAGAAGCCGAGTTTCAACCATTAGGCTATCACTGCTTTATTTATACATACTTATCGTAATCGCATTTCCTCTTGAATATATCTATATACTTGAATATACCTATAGACTTGGAGCTCCATGCTACTCCAAGTAGATTAAAAAAGATAATACGTTAGTAAATAGCTGCGTTTAATTTAGTTCCATGTTCCGTGACTGTAACAGGCGGTATTAGGGATAATGGGCCATGTGTACGTGCGTATGTGCAATCACTGATACAGGAAGTGCAAGGATTACATACATAAGGACCTATACGGAGCATTTATGTTTTACAATAATGCATGTTTATATTTACTAGTAGTCCCGCCACAGTGGTCGAAATTCGAACATAACTAAACTTATACATCCAAATAAAATGTAGCTTTTGTATGTATTTTTCGTCTGTGCATTGGGCAACATTAAGTGCATTTAAACAATTAATAAACAATTAACGCATTTTTAATTTTACCCACATGTATTTTACATTGACAATATTGTTGTAATGTAAGCAATGGATGTTTCATTTTGTTCAATGTAATATATTTGTGACAGTTATTATACATAGATATTGTGCCTTCTCGCCCCTTCTCTTCATGAATTTTCATGTATGCCTAATCTCATACCCCTCTGTGCACGCAGTATTCCAAATATGGTTACGATAATTTTCACTTCACGTATTAATACATAAATAAATATACGCACAGACGAAAAATACATATACAAGTCGTTTTTTTTCAATTATGGTCGTATTTTGTCCACTGCGACGGCCCCACTAGCGCCAATAAACTTTTTCTTAATAATTCACAATAGCTAATTCTATTTTTAAGGCTTGTATCGGAAGTGTTCACTTCAGTTGAATCAAAGCAATGTTTCTTAGATCTCTTTTAAACACGTACCCCTTTAATATTCATATGGCTTAAAGTAAAAAGTTTTTATTCCACATAACACTAAACTGCACTCAATACGAGAATGTGCTAATTACCGGCACTTGTTACCCCGTGCGTGCCCTAGATGGTCGACCTCGTGCCCACACAATAACGCCAGGAATTTACTAATTAGCTTAAGATTCTATGACTAAATTTATATTAACGAGGTCCTTCGCGTTGAAGTTGCACGTTGCTTTTACTGCGTACGTGCGAAATGTGGAACGAACTTCTATCGTATTCTCAGAAAACTTTTTCAAAAAAGGTGCAAGGAGAGTTCTGGTAAAGGCAACGTCGGTGACTTTACCAGTATTGGAAATACCGATTTATAAATGAGAAGACGATAGAGATTACTTTCTTTCATATAGTCTCTGTAGCTGGATTAGTTGTAATAGGGAATTCCGCCAACAGATCCATCCATTTAAATACAGTTGTTTATATTTTACTCAAGAATTCTGACTACATTGAGATCCGAATGGAATCAATGTCTTGCCAAAATCAATTTATCCGTTCTCCAAAATTAGCATATACTAAAAACACCATAACATCTGTGAACAACAAAATATGGCAATTAACAAACATTCAAAGGTTTAATAACAAATAAAAAGTATTTAGTGGACGTAACACACTCATAGTAACTGCTGGCAATTCTATTCCCTCGACGGCTCGTTTGATGTGTATCTTCTACAGAGTGCACGTTCACGCACTGCACCGCACCTACAGTCGGTCAGTAACATTGCACGCATACCGGATGCATAGAATCAGAATCCGTTATCAAATATTCAATATTGTATAGTGACGCGTACTTAGGAAAAGAGACACATACATTCGGACATACTATAGAATATCAGGGAATACACGTGAAACAACAGAATATCAGATTTAATATGAATGATATATTTTATTATAAATAAAATGATTGGAAGAGATATGTCTGTTATTTAGCCAGTATAAAATAAGGCCAAATACTTAAAACTAAACATGTTATTTCAACGAAACCTTTTGAACATAACGTAATGATTTCTTTTTGCAAATAAAGTAGAAAAAACCAATATACATATACGTAGTATATTAAAAATATTTAAAGACAAATATTTTAAACAAAGTTTTATCTTAAATTACCATTTCTTTTAATTTAAAGGGTATAAATATACTCTTTGAACTGAATCTTGAGGAATAACAAAGCATTTATAATGAACTTCTATAAAGAATTCAGTTTTGTTTACACTAAATTCGTGCTCTGCATACATATTTTGTGATATGTTATGATGAATAAGATTAATTTAGTACTCGTATTGATTGAACCTTTAATAACATGTCTATTTAATAACTTTATACTTTAAATCAGAAGCCAGAACAAATTAAACTTATATCATTTAGACGCCGCTAAAGCATTTCAGTCTGCTTCACAGAAACTCACATCTTCAATCAAAAATCGAACCGATATATTCTCCGCCGCGCCGCAAAGCTCACAAAAAACCAAAATAAAATCCAAACATACATTCGCTTATTAATTTGAAAAGCCAAGACAGGACAAAATGCAGATAGACTCAGTGATACTAATGTTTAAAATTCAATGGGTTGTTAGTACAACCGAAACGACGTCAATTAGCTAACCCGCTTCCGATAAATTCTACTGATTTAATAGCTCTACCCTTTAGATCAGACTGCAATGTAATTAGTTCACTTTCACTGATAGCACTTGGTAGTAAATAACTGTAGAATAAATAACTCTTGTAAATATCCTGTTTGTCATATTTTATGTAAATATGTTTTGGATTGGTTTGAAATACAATTTTATTTCAAATTTAATTTCGTTGTTTTACTAACTTATTTGAGGAAGACATATATATCTTATTAAAAAAATATGATTAATTGATGTTTTTAATTACTTTTAAGAAGACATTTTATGTATTATTTATTTGTTCATTAAATATTAAAAAATACATTCCTACTGAAAACCTCCGCCTTTTATAAAGTAGGTTAAAATATCACATAAATTCGCTATACAACGTTTTTTTCTTTTTCTAATATGGAAGTAGCAAATGAGCGTGCAGTCCATTTCATGGTAAGTGGCCACTGCCGCCCATGGACATTTGTAATCAACCCCATATAGATTAGTCTATCCTAATGTCGACCGCAGATGCACTGCTACCACGGAATATTAAGTTAGAACGACTCTAATAAATATATGTAACGTACCACACCTTCCAGATTTTTTACTAATCCTTAATATTACATTAGAATGCAAGCGTATGATAAGAAAGTATACGTCAAATTAAAGATATACGATAGGTTCTATAGAAAAGAATTGAAATAAATGAAAAATAAAGAAAAAAGCGGGCAATCAGCATCTGAAAACTATTGTTATGCAGAAATAGATGTTGTGATGATGCCGAAGTCGAACTACAAAGGGTTCTTTGACAGGGTTCGAGGACAATACGCATTATCCTCATTATATGTAAATACGCCAAACATTTTAGCCAACATGCTCAAACCAGTTTCACATTAAAACCCCGTTCTCAAATCCTGTTTATTTCAATACTAGAAAAACTCGTGTCCTATCTGCATCTAAATGTCTTCTTGCCTCGAACATAATGTCGGCTACCCAGATTCTAGATAAACTTAAAAAATACTACGTTGAGAGTCATTTGCCTTTTTGTTCACGTCTCCTTAAATAATTGAGCACAATTATGGCATATAACAATACTTTTTATTGTTGAAGAATTAATTATGGTTAATTAACGCAGGTATTTTTCTATAATCTGTAAGTAACAAACGAGTATGCAATCCACCTGATGGAAACTGGCCACTGCCTCCCATAGACATCTGTAATCAACTCTAGATACCCCTGAGGACTAAGTTGAAACGCTCCGTATTGTATAAGTATGTCTGCCTTAACACACTCTTCCAACCAGAACAAAGCAGTGCTTACTACTGCTGTTATTAGACAAAAATTGGTGTGACGGTGGTACCGGCGGAGTCGAACCACAAAGTGTCTTATCATCGTTAAACGGCCGACACAGAGACACCGATCGTGCCGTGGCAAAAATATCGTATTTTTATGTACCTACAATATTTAGAATGGAACGGCCCGTAACTAAATGATAGTGTATTGGTAGATATAATAAATAGGTCAACAGATCAGTACTAAATATATAGACGAATTTTGTCTGTCACTTCCATATTTTCATATACCTATATCTCGTCATTAACACCTTCTTTTCAGCAGAAGTCGACACTCCTCACATTATATTTATTTACATAAGAAAAACGAATCATTATATTTATAAAATGATAGTAATCCCTGGTAATATAAGCGTATTGTCACTAATTACACGTAAGTTACATCAATTTCACCTAACTACCATTATTCCTCAGGAAGTACGAACAAACAGTGATATAAAATGAAAAGCGTTTAGTTAACAATATCAAAGTGCAAGTCGGCTGCGATCACGAAGCGAGACGGTTACGGTTCCTGCCTCCAATTTACAAGGTCGACCATTCGACGCACTGTGATCACTCTAACACACTCATATTTTACTCTCTGTTATAGGCTCGTAGGACTGGAATGACAGTGTCTAATGGTAAAGCAGTGATAGCCTAATGGTTGAAACTCGTCCTGTCAATCGGGGGGTCGGAGGTTCTTATCCCAGGCACGCACCTCTGACTATTTGAAGTTATGTGCGTATTAGAAGTTAATTATCACTTGCTTTAGCGGCGAAGGTAAATATCGTGAGCTAACCTGAACATCTGATAGTTCTTAAAAAAAGTTCTCAATGGTGTGTGAAGTCTACCAAATCGCACTTGGCTAGCGCGGTACTCTATAGCCTAAGCCCCTCTCTGAGAGGAGACCCGTGCCCTGCAGTGGGACAATAATGGGTTGAAACAAAGCTGGTAGGACTCTTTACGGTTTGATACCTGTGACGTCACCACCATAGCTGCTTCTGCCCAATAGCAGCAGTGTTAACTGCTTATTTGTTTTAGTTTGAAGGGTGAGCATATTAGAAATAAAAAATGAATAATAGTATATGAAAATTGTTTCTTTTTTTCATATTATTGCATTGTCATCATTCTTTGATACTTTGCAAAGTTTCAAATTAATCAGACGTTTACAAAGTCGGTCAAAATCACGTTCAAATTTCCGTCACAAACCAGATACTTACCAAGCTGATAAAGGCGTGTTAAAAAACGTGGTATTTATCGGAATAAACACATATGTACATATGGTCGAAGTTGGCAGGGATTAAGATCCCTTCGACTTCGACAGTATGTGTTTTATAATTTCGCTCTAAACCTTTCCTCAATGCGCGTAAACCGTATAACTTCGAATACAGTAATATACATGAGTTACAGCCACCTATTCGGCTTAAACAAGCCCCAAGCAATCTCAGACAGTACACGTTACACAAATGACTCTTACAATAATAACGTAACGGTTAAACCGGCTCACTGATACTGTCAGTTACTGATAAGCCTTCAGAGCCGCCGACTATATCTATAAAATGCTTGATGTAGGACAGGTAGAATTTTGATTATTATACATGCTTGTAACAAGTTTTTGACCGTTCAAAATTTTAATATTATTTCTTAGGAACATAAAAACTTTTAACTTTTGCTTTAACTTGAAAATGCCGAGTTCACTATAGTCCTAACATGCAGAAGGTTCCGCATTCTATTCCTGCCCAGGGAGATAAAAATATTTCTGTATCATTATTGATATAGCTACTTTATTGTGTACATTTGACATCATTTTATTAAGTTGTATCAACTAGCTTGATTACATTAAACTTGGTGACTGGTATTTTATGATGGAAGGAATCATCAAAAATAGGTTTTGATTCCCGGAAGTGGAAATCAAAGGTACTGTAAAGTACTCTTCAATCGAGTGTTGATAGTTTAGGTCCCATTTAATAAAACAAGTGCGAATTGCATACCCTTCCTACGGGAATTTTTACCTTAACATTACGGTTCAAAATCAGGCTAAATTATTCAACTGCATGAAGAGTCAAGAAATTAAAGATACCTGAGATCCTCAGATTCCTGGATTGGAAGACTGGATTTCCCACCACTACCACTTTCCCACCAGGCTACCAATCTATGTATATATTAATACGTGAAGCAGAAATTTGCCGAACCATTTTCCGAATATTGCGTAGGAGTAAAAGATTAAGCATACGTGAAAGTTCATGTAGACAAAGAACGACAAGGGATAATATTTATGTTAACAAATATATTAAATTAAACAAAATAAAACATTAATTACTTACATTACTGATTTTAGATTTTATTAATTTCTTAAAGTCAAATTTCGACCATTAGTGGATCTACCAGTAGCTGGATATATAATAAGAATGTAACTCGCGCTCGCT
>DWNY01002405.1:0-11119 GCA_018250635.1 Telegonus apastus | reverse complement strand
GGCAGATATCAATGTATTCCTTTTTTACTTCTTTAACGCGGGTGAAACCCTGGGGATCAGCTAGTACTTCATAACATAAAAGACAGTTTCCAGTACTCACGTATCAGCTAGATGATGAAGACAGCCGTGTTTAGCGTGGTGACGTCTGGGTGGTAGTTCGCTGTAGCAGCCGCCACCCCGCCGCGACCGGCACATGTAGCCGGTGCTGACACACTGCGCTGTGTTGCAGTAACACCGCACACCGTCTGTGTGGGACTTAGGATCTGAAACAAGTGGTGTTAGGGTTTAAAAGAAGTTTTGCCTGCAGATATTGATACGTCACTTTCTGTTTTAACTTAACAATGTGCTATCTTTTTACCCGAGTGCGTCAAGAGGATAATGATTTTCGGGCATATGTACGTCTCTTCCTTTCTCTCGCACGCCCCACGTACCAACGTCAGGATGGATTTTAACATATGAGGTGTCGTTAGAATTGACTGATTTCTCATAGTAACATAGGCTATACAATCTTTAAATATGGCGCCTACGAATGGAGAAAAAAGGGAGGGATGGGATGAAATATTTTTTTTCATAACAATATAGGTATCAAATGAGTATGGGTATCAAAGTCAATTCATTTCAAGGAGTCGGGTTTTTGATTTTTAAGATAATTTTAGTTAAAGATGTGATTTGGTAAATATACCTAATTACATGAAATATTTGAGCTAAGTAAAATTATTATCTATTTTAATTTAATTAGACTAAATAACTATTTTTTTCATCGTAAACCTATTAGTATCAGTGGATAATAATGCTTATGTGTATCCTCTCAATTTAAAAAGAGATTTGATCGTTTAGCCTAGAAAACTATTATACCTAGAATATTGGTAGTTCAATTTCTTTTGGTAGAAACTTCAATATGACCGGTTGCTTATTTGCAAAGTATCAAATTATATTAGACGCCGTACTTGAAATAACTTCTCAGATAAAACCCGTTTAATTTCCACCTTTATTGCGAGGCGAACAATAAATATGTTTACGAGCAATGGATTTTATGATTTATTTATAGCGGCCTGACTCAAGCAGGAAATTGTCATAGCCAATGCAAAGGAAATACTAATGGTAGAGGTGGTTCCAATCATAGGCGACGAAGTGGCGCCGGGGCCCATAAACTTCGATAGCAGATACTGCAGTCCAAACAGCCATACGCTATTTATTGCTGGCAGTATCGCTTTACTGCACCTTCACTTGTTTCTGCACGCTTATAAATTTAACGCCCGTTTCGAGCGTGACCACTCAGATTCTATTAATCTGGACGGTTAAGAGCTAAATCTATTAGCGTCAACATAAATAGCACCCCACAAAGTTCACATAAGCTCGTTTTTGAAATTTGTAACACAAAAGTATGGATAGCTCAATATTGAGGATAGCTTAAAACATTACTTATAAAAATCATAATCGTTGCGTGGAAATGCGGTCAAAATATGTTCATGATTTTCAAAACATACATAATCGTATACATTACACACAACTGTATTTCATTAAATATTAATCATATCATAGGCTTTGGAATAGTTATTTTAAAATGTTAGGCAGTACTTTTGATTTATTTATTGCTGAAAATTCAGAAGGCCGCTGTTGAAAACTTCGCTTCAATTTTCAAATCGTATTATGACAAACACAAATGCGCTCCGAATAAATCATCAAATCGTAGTCTCCGCTTTAACTCCTCTTTGAAGTAATAAAAACGTATACTGTAATATTTTCGACTAGTAAAATCCAAGCCGAAAAGCCGATGAACCAGCAAAAATAACATACAGATGGTCCGAATGAGTATCGTATGAATAACGCGCACGTCATACTTCCCGGGCCCCTACATAAATATCTTACGAGCCAGCCTCTGACCGCATTCAATGTAAATGCCTCGGCTCCAGACGGTGAAACAAAACGAAATTAATTTCAGAGGGACGCCGCTTTATTTGCTCGAGGAAGGACCCCCCTTGAGGTCCCAGCTTTAGAATGTTTCGTTCACGGAATCGACTCTATCACGTCTAATTTTGAATGATTAGTGAGTCGACGGTGGAACGACGGGACATCGATTAAATGCACCGATAACGGCTTCAAACTCATACACGTACATGTAATACTCTCGAAAGTTAATTAGTAATCAGACTCTAAAGTCGGAATTGAGAAACTACGTAAAAAATTGAAAACGACCATTTCGGAATCGAACAAGAAACACTTGAATACGGTTCATTCCGAGTCGATGAAGACCTGAACAGCGGGCGGGCTCACGACAAATAAATAATGGCAAGAAAAAGGCACAGACGAATAAACGGAGTTTAATAACTAAGGCCGTGCAAAGGAAATTGTAACCAATAGCGTAATGACTTTTGCGATGAATTTCATTAATAACGCCACATGGAAACATTACGGTCTTCCCTTTGTCTTTGCTTACGGCTAATTTTATCATTCATTTTCGTTTCTATTTCAGACACAGCATCAAACAGGCCGTTCGATATCGCGTCAAATATTTACTCATTAGCGGCGCAATTAGCGTTATCGGTTCCCGTACATTATGTTGGATGGATGTCATTAACTCGCTTTTACAATCAATTTCGAGTCAAAAAGGAAGGCACACGGTGCACCAAAGGATAAGGTAAATAAAAAATAAATAAACAGAAGAGAAAAGGCCCCGGCATGTTATTTGGAATTGATAAATGGCCCTCCTGAGACGTGCGGGACAAGGATGAAGCGAGGCGGGAAAGAGATAGAGTTCCTAATGAGTCGAAAACGGGATGCATAAGTATGGGATAAAACTCTAAAAGATAAAGCAAAGTGCTCCTTATCCTTTCCGAGCTTTGATTTTGTTTATTATTCACATAGTCATTTAGCCTGATGTGATGTCTAGGTTTTTATTAAGGACCTTACGCATAAGCGTATCGGGCATATCCTTCAAAATAATGCGAAAAGCAACTATCGGGTAAATATTTGTATCTTGGTGTACGATTATTTCGCAATTGTAAATTTGACTAGAAAACCTTACAAGACATTATTTATGAACAGACAGAATTATAATAAAGCCAAAAGAACATTTGCTGTTGGAACAATTATGCTGTTGATCAACTTGAAGGTATGGTGTCGATTTTCATTACATCTTAAACATCGCTTATCAAAAACACTACAATATCTTTAATGTGGCATATATAGTGAAACTACACATAACGTATAACTTATTAAAAATACTAGTAGAGCCATTACAATGGTCGAAATTCGACCATAATGAATAAAATAAACCTAAAATTATACATCCAACGTCCATCCAATAAAAATGTTTATATATATTAGAAAAACTCTTAATATAGGGAAAATGAGGTTCAATTGAATAAGCTGCATATAAAAGAAATAACACATTTTTTGACATAGACATCTGATATTTTTGACGGTATTCTTTAATATTGTCAATAACGCTGTCAGTAAAGTAAATACATGTTTTATCCAGTTTAATTTAATATATTCCTTACAGAATATTGTCCCTTCTCGCCCCTTCCCTTCATGAACTTTCACGTATGTCTTATCTCAGACTCCTCCGTGCACGCAGTATGCGAAAAATTATTCCGCAAATTTTCGCTTCACGTATATAGATTAGTAATTAAATAATAGTGAATTGCCATACATTAATTCAAATAACGTATGCGAAGGGACTCTTACAGACGCCGGCGCCGAACTTCACGGCGCATTTACAACGCGTGGCGTCACGGATGTAAGCGTAATTCATCTGTTTGGACTCCCCCTCAATCAGGACGCAGACCAATCAGTTGACACGTGGCAGCGACTATAGCCAAATTTGTTATAGAATTATGAAGATGAAAGGACTTTTCAAATTTGTGTGTACGAGTAAAACATTTTTCAGGCTGATTGACTTTAAAAGGGAGCTTCAGTTATTGATTCTACTGATTGTGGAAGGATTTATTAATAGCATTAGTGTTTAATGATTATTAGTTTGTGATCGTTAGTGGAAAAAATATTCTTTCTTTTTCAAAGCACATGTGAATTGTTGATTCCAGTTGTGACAATTTTCGAAGATCCTTATGTATAATAATAATAATGGAACAATTCTGTTAAGTAGGACTCTTGTGCAACAGTAAAATGTCACTCATTGGACCAAGAATGATTTGAAATGTGAAGCTTTTTACACATACATAAAAACAAGTTAACAGTCACCCATTTAGACGATTGAGAATTGTTTAATACACCCAAATATGAATATGAGGCATGATAAGGATGACGATTATGTAAATTCAAGAGCGATCAGATCGGGAGTCTTCGCAAATCGCTATTGAAATGTTCTCGTGAACGTGTTCGCAGATCGGAGGGAGATTACCGCTTCGGTTGCGACGTCTTTTCAATTATATTAAAGACGCCGACGATACTCGGGTATCAGGTTCCGAAGGTTATTTCTACAGTGCTTTCATTTCGCATTGGTTTGATTTAGGTTACGATTGGCAGGTGTTGGATGTTGGTTTGAAAGATCATTGTCACATATATTGACATAAAGCTGTATTATTTTCGCATTTTTTGGTGGTGTAATGAGTTAGGCATGTTAATTAAAATGAGAAGATTTAAAATTAATGTGATTGACTTCAAGTAGAATTAATTTTGGTAGTTTTTCGAACGTTTTCCTTATTGATCTTAGTGGGTACTCGATATCAGTGTCTACCGGTCAATTAACTTTTTCTTCACCATTAAAGCCGATAACGAAAGGTTCCTACAATTAACAAGTTACCAATTATTGAATATTATAGGTAATAAAGGCTTTTAGCGGCCAAACGACGATTATGAAGTCAGATTTATTATCAAAATTCCCTGGGAGCGCAATCAAACAGTCATACGTCAGAATAGCTATCGGATGGTAATAAGCTAACTAATGTTGCGACAGCAGCTTTCTCTCCGCGTTCACACGCTGTCCGGCTCCGTTTTATCTAGTACTTTATTACGTTAATGTTTGTGGCGCGAGCAAAGCCGGTTCTGTTATTCAGAACAGCATAACTGGCTTCGATTGGATGACGCGGAAAGGCAAGGCTGCCGGCCGGCCTTGTTATTCCGCTAACACTGCGGTGCTGTTTATCGTTCAATCAGACGAATTGTTGTCACCCCTGTCAACACTGTGAGGCAAGGGTCTCATCGCAGAGTACGGAGTTCAGGTCTTAGTTCACCACGTTGGTCAAGTGTATGCAAAGTGACAGTAAAAATCACTTAAATTTCGGGCGGTAGAGTAAGTTTAGGACATAGTCCACTATGCTCGCCGAGTGCACATTGATAGACTTCAAACACTCCTCAGAATTGGTTTTATTTACGTTAGCGTTATAGCAAGTGATAATAAAATTTATTTTTAATACGCTCATAATTAAAAAAAATCCGAGATGTGAGTTGGGATTATAACTTTGGATATTCTGATTGTGATGCCGATTTTCATCCAATCGGCTATCAGTATTTCGATCAATAGCTCCTACCGATACGCTCATCTGCCTCGTTATAGATGCTAAAGAGCCACCCGTGGCTTTAGCTCGGAATAATTAAAGCATATCGTAGAATCACGACTCATCCTCTAATTGCGCTCGCTTCTATCTACCTAATGGATGTCCTCGCCGGTGCGTAATTATCCAACGCGGCGCCAGTAATCTGGAGCCGCGAGCAATTTCCATCGGAATGCGAGCTCGGGAGTCGCGGCTAGTTGCAGTATCGCTGGACGATCTGGCTCTGCTATATGGTTTAGGGTTGCCAAATGTCCTGTCCGAGCTATGAGCCCACGTTTCTCAGTCTTTTCATGCTTACCGTAAACGTGCAACCCTAATTGTCCCATTCCGAAATACTTACTAATGTTTATTTAACTTTCGCTCAAAAGCAGTAAAATGACAAATCGTGTATGATGTAAAAGCTTATGATCTCAAATTCTTAGATTTCATTTTATTTAGGACATTAATGTACTTACTGGAATTACTGCTAATAAGAGAAACGGAGAGGTAACATGAGTCGATCAAAATCAGCCCCTACAATCAGTAGGACATAATAACTACATCCGACTTACAGGAAGGAAAATGCTAAAAAGAATGAATAGAAAACAACTTGACCAAAATAGTAGTTACAAGCTTTCCACAAATTTCTCATCTTCCTACACCTAGACCGTTGTATTTTACTAGATTCAGCCGTCTTTTGATCGTATCTCTCAGTTTATACCATAAGGTTTGCAAGCACACCTGAGCGCCCGATTCTCCGTTATACTTTGACAAATCGCACCGATAATCTCACGCTCGCAGATATTTGTGAGAATCGTTTTTCCTGGCGTCGCAAGAAAACCAAATATAACGGTAGATGATGCTTAGATGAAGTCTACGATAAGTACAAGTCGGGTTGTCGTGCTCGGGATATCGGCGGGTCTTACGCCAGACCGCAATTTGAAATTCAATTAAAAATACCTTATACGAGTACAAGCGAAAGAAACAGATAACAAAGACAATGAAACTAAAATAAAACTGGTAAATGGTCTTATTCAATCTACAGCTGCAAGTTTATATAGAGAAAAGTCAGAAAGCATAATAAAAGATATAAAAAGTATAGGAACGGATATCCTTTCAACAACAGTTACTATAATTGACCTTAGGTAGGATTGTAAACTTATCTGGGTTTGATCACAAGTATCTCGATGTACGATGGACGGCAGTAGCCACTTACCTTTAGGAGGACTGCATTGAGCATGCTATATGCTACAGTCTATATGAAAAATTATAAAATCCGTCTCCATTGTCCATGTCGCTTAGTCCCTACATCGTCTTCATAGTTCCTATTGGATACGTGCCAATACAAGGATCTAGGCGCACGCTACGTTCAGCCATTCTGACCACGTACCGCCGAGGTTATCGAAACGCTTTCACGCCACGAATACACATTTGAATAATGACGTACGGCGAACTCCTAAAACTGCAAAGTGCAAAGCAATTTTTTGTGACGGAAGCATAGGGTCACGTGCTGGTGGCCGTCAGATAGTTAACTAGAAGTTGATCACAATGTATTACTACCGTATAGGACTAAATATACCATGGGACAATTATGGGCTACATAACAACACTGTGATGTTTTAATTACATAATACTTTTTTATTTCCTCCTCTTCATCTGTATTGTTTAAGAATTTTAACATGTTATTTATTGTCACAAAATTGTTGCTACGATGTTGGTCTTTAAAAAAAATTATGCATTGTGGTTTTATCCAAAATTTCATTCATGTGCTATGTATATAAGTCTATGGACTGAATTTATTGAACTTTTAGATAATTTGCAAAACACTCAAATAAAGAAATATATTACAACGGGACATTTGCACAATGAGACGTATGTTGTGCAACTCACATGTGTGAAGTAGGAAGTACATTTGATACAATATCGCCACGTGTTCAGATGATTCGGGTCTGAGTGGCTCGTTAAACCACAATGGGCACGGAAGGCTGACTACCTGACCGCGGACGTTTTTTTGACCCTACCCGATGAGCGGTCGAGATATTTTCGATTGTACCTTACAATAACGTCAACTTGACAATGCATATAAAGCTCTCGACGAAATCATAACAATCTACTACATTTAACGCGGTTCCGATATATCTGAGATTAATCGTTTTTATATAGGTATCGTACCATATCGATACCGTATGTACAGCCAATAACTTCTAACGCATATGTTACTTTTCTATTTACTTTAAATAACCAGTGAAATTTAAAAAAGATGAAGCGAATGGAATTGAATGCATATGTGCTAATCCGAGTGTGTTTGTCAATCAAGATCATAATCAACACTTTGAGGATTTAATATCGATATAACAAAACAGTTGTCCATATCGATATCAACTCAATTATAGCTACGTAAGCGTTAACAAAACTGAAAACGACCGCGTGTACCGTACATTGATTAGCGCGTGCCGTCAACTTTCCAACCTTTGTGTGGTTGACATTTTGGACATGTTTATTTGAATTTACCGTTTCAATTCGAGTAAATATTTGTGTACCGCGACAGTCGCGTGTGTAAACATTTCGTAGGTGTAAAAGGGTCTAACGAAGTAGCGACCGCTTCTGAGCGTACAGAGCCAACGTTTGAAAACGTCAAGTATCACTTGATCGCTTTTTTAGCGGTTTTCGAATTTGGGTGATTTTATTTTGTTAGGTCGAATAGATTTTCAATATTGCTTGCCATTTAAATCAAATTTCGCTGTGCTAAAATACATCACATTAATTGGTTAATACGTCATCATTATATTCGACGAAGGTTAATTAAAGAAAACAGATTGGTTCAAATTTATGAATACGTATGTAATGTATACGTATGTACCATTTTATATGATAAAGGGATATACTCTATAAATAAGTGGATATATCCGTATATACATTTTACAAATTTATTAGAGGTAATGAAATATTTAAAATATTTGTTACGTCAAGATAGCGTTAAAACGAATAGAAAGAGTTACGTTATGTTTACGTGACGTTAAGCACAGGTGGCCTACCGTAAACGTGTATTGTTGTTGAGCTTTGATTTCTTTGACGTGTGAATTAACGCGAGCCGGTGGCTCCAGCTCCACACACTTGCTTTCGTAAATCAACCGTTATAACATACAGGGTGGTCCTAAACTGACAAGATGTGAATGTCATTTAGGCGTAAAGTCCTTATTTTTTTGTATAATAGATTTATCAAAGGCAAACGAACATAAAGTCCACCTGATGGTAAGAGGTCACTGTGGTCCATGAACACCTTTAACTAACTCCATAAAAGATCTCAGTCTTACCTGAGGTTTGTCACAGATACATTGTTACCGTTCGTGTTCAGACCAGAATACGAAGGAGCTCATCAAACTACAAAGGGCCCTACCACCTTTAAATCTATGTAGCACTTGCAGTTGATCACAAATGTCAGTATGCGGTGACCACATGAGATCCGACAGACTGCGCTCCGTTACATCTATTATCACACCCTGTATAAGAATGTAGCGTACAAAAAGTCGATATTTCGACATCGACCGCATTCCGCTCTTATCCAAGAGTTGCTTTCAATCGGTTTAATTAGATCGTGAAAAAATATTTAGAGCAATATCAGAATAACTAGCGTAATATTGGTATGATTTATGATATTGGTTTCTGTTCAAATGTGTTTCTGTATACGCGCTTGCTAGAAGTAGTTAATATATTATGATTTAAGAAAATAGGGAAGTGCTTTGGAAAGTAGATTGCTTATTGTATTTATGCAAAGTGAGTTACACGAGGAACGGTGAATGTAAGAGATTTCTATAGTAATATGTGCTATGCCTACTAATATCAAAAAGCTTGTCTGATAAGTAGGTACCTATAATTTCGAGGAGCTAGTTTTTTGTTTTTAAATCTTTTTGTTACTTATAAGGTAGTAAAATGAATAATTAAAAGATTTTATTAATAGAAGGATTTAGTAAATTACTTTTAATTTCGAAAATTTTAAAAATAAATACCATATAATATTATTTCCATACTAGGCGAATTGTTTCAAGATTCAACGACGCACCGTTGTTTTAAGATAAAAACAAATATTTTCAAAATTAGTTCCTAATAACACGAGATCATTGATATTTAAGATAAAAATATATATATTTTCATTATTAGATACATAGATATTACGTTTATTTCATAACTTAAGACACAAGATAGATTATACAATATATCAAACATTGAACAAAGCTACATTCAAGAAGACAATACCAAGATCCTTACACTAAGTCCAAGGAGACACTATATCTCCGCTAGCCCCTAATTAGTACAATAAAATAATAATGAAGAGTAAATACAAAACTAATTACAAGCTAATTTAAAAAGGACTGCAACAAAAGTCTATGAAATACGTACCGGAGCTCAGTAAAAGCAGAGATTTTCAGCCCGGACCCTTTCCGAACGCTATTTACAATACGCTATTTAAAATTATAAGTTTACTTGACAAAATCCTGACAAATCACCGCAGAACGAGGTGAGAGTGTACACACTACAGCAACAATCGATCAACCATATAAGGCGGATTGCTATTAACGGTGTAACGGAATGCACTTAGAATTTCTCTCGTGACGAGTTAGAGACTTGTGGAATGCGGACAGCTCAGACAGAGTTGTGAAATTTGGGTAACTTTAAATGAAAAATAAATGCAATAAAATAAAACCATTAAGTAAGTCAGTCACTAACAAGGTACGGTACCGACAAGGTACGGTACCGACAAGGTACGGTATGAATTTAATAAGTCTGAGATATTTTATAAAGAACACAATAAACGAGATTTTTAAATGAAACTTTAATTAAACTACATTTTCATGTTAGTTACGTAGATATATCTTTCAGATCAAATCGTGCAAATTTCACGTTTACGTTACAATCCACGTGTCAGACAGGTCTTTGTACGGAGACCTAATGGCAAAGGTTTAGTGAGACCTCCGGTTGCGTTCCCTTGAAGATCCCCGGCTCCTCTACGTAGCGTCGAAGAAAGTCACTGAGGGAGTTTCAATGCGATCAAATCCCGAATAACCCGGTGCCTCTGCCAAGGCATTGTGATACCTTTTGAAAGTTTTCCCACCGTCAACAAAAAAGGTACTGTACACCTACACTAGAACAAAATTAATCGATTTTGCGATTATTTAGTAACTGACGCAATAAGTAATGGTCCATTAGTTCGGCGGTGGATTGGTAGCCGTCAGCTGGAAGATGGATGGCGCGAGATACGCATCTGGTTGCTACATCTCGATGACCTGTTGCTTTGCAGATAGATTTATCTTGGGTATATTTAATTATAATTTATCTTCTCATATAAGTTTGTTACATACGAAAATAAGAAATTGTTTTTATACTCATAGATATCAGCTTAGAAGGCCTAGTTCATGATTCAAAATTAGAATCAAAAACAGACTAGTACATCAGTTTCGATATGTCCGTCCAAATTTTCGATCAGGATAGAACCCGGAACCTTGCGTGATTATGAATTATTTTCATTTTATGAATCTATAGAATACACCATTTGCTTAAGCATGTTATTTAACTCCTCATTTTTCCAGTTTAGGCAGTATCACATAGACTATGTTAGTTATAAAACT
>DWNY01002404.1:0-11120 GCA_018250635.1 Telegonus apastus | reverse complement strand
TGTCTGGCCGGGGATCGAACCCGGAACCCACTGCGCGTCAGACCGGTATGGTGACCGCTCCGCCACGCGGGTCGTCGATTTCGTCGTTGTCGTTCGGTTAGGTTAGGTTAGGTTAGTATCCCGGTCGTGGTTCGGGATTAATAAAACTTTACATGTATAAGAAATGTATCACATTACATACAATATATTAGTTTTATTGCGTTGTATTAAATGGGGATGTCAAACCATGTTACGAGGTCGTCAACCGAATAACATGTTGGTTGTAGTTATAAAACTAATTTTACATGTAAACGTATATCAAACGGACCGTGCCCTGAATGTTTTCGATAAATTTGAAATTATGCTTGGTTTATCATACGCTATTAAATTAAGAGCTGTAATTACCCAATGGTATTAAATTCGGCCTCCTACCTACTTTAGATCGAAATAGGCCGAATGCGGCACGTGAGCACATTTTTCGAAGGAATGTTTTATTTAAAGCATATTATACCTACTCGTGTAGTTAAAAAATTGTAGTAAATAATGATTGAAAAAAGCGTGGGGTGCATGGTGTCAATAGCTATTAATATTTTATTGACAGACACACAGATGAGCGAGTAGAAGGATTACAATTTGGATATCAAAGCACCCCTCGCTGTTTTACAATAATTATTTCATACTTTTTAGGTCGTTTTTTTCACAAAAGCGTATATTTTGTTTTTTAAACTATTATTAATAGTAGACCCGCCACAATGGTCGAAATTCGACCTTAAAAAAACTCAAATAGTAAACTTTTATATGTATTTTTCGTTTATGTATTAGAAAAACTCCGATCATAAATGAGGTTTAATTTGTTAAGCCGCATTTAAAAGCAATAACGCATTTTTGACATCTGACACGCTTGATAATCTTTTTTAACGTATCAGTAATGTAAACAACGCATGCTATATTTTGTTTAATTTATAATGTTATATTTGTAACAATTATTACAAATAAATATTATTCCTTCTCGCTTTTTCTCTTCATAAACTTTCACGTATGTCTAATCCCATACTCCTCTCTGCACGCAGTAATCGAAAAATGGTTCCGCAAATTTTCGCTTCACGTATTAATATATAGATTGTTCATATTATTGCATTATAATCGGTCCTTAATAAGTATGCGCAGCTTTAAATTAATCCGACGTTTTAAAGTCGGTCAATATCACGTTCAAATTTTTCCGTTACATAGATAACAACCCAAACTAATAAGACCGTGTTAAAAGCACCAAGTCCATCTGATGGTATGTTATTACTGCCATTAGTTTAGTATTTACCATCTTGAATAAAATGTCTATTACGTTTCTAATTGATCTAACAAATGGATATATTGGATTTCCATGGTCACTGCCGCTTTTGAATATAATTTTGATAACAATCTCCTACGAACTAAACAACAGCCCTGCATCAACACATCTATTGTGTTGATTTTTCTTAATTATCATCGTTGGATTATGTACAATGATTAATTTTAATAATTAATAATTGACGTAGAAATAGATTGATGCAGAATTTGGTAATTTGTGCCGATGGGTATTCTGATATAATCAAGGTAAAAGATCTACTTACAAGTCTGAATGTATACAATTACATGTATACAACACAATGTATACAACTTACAACAATACATGTGTCAAACATATTTAAAAATATCTAATATTTTGTATCACAGTGCGCATACAAACGACACTAGGGCCCGAGACCGATCCCATCCCATCTTAAATATAATAGTGGGTTCTAATAAAGACTGACACACAGATCTATTTAGAGATACACCGCATTCCTTACCAGCTATTTCCGATTCGTACCTACCTCTTATTTTTAGTGGCAACGTAACAGGTTAATATTTACGACGACACTTCCCTATGAGTTCTTGTAAACTTTATTTTATTTAAAACGGTTCTAGCTTCTCTTAAAGTATATTAACAACACGTAGATTTTAGGATGTAGCTCTCTGGCTATAGTTGTGATATGAGTCACTGTTTATAGTCGCAGTGCAACTCCAGCAACATCGGTATAAAACGGGGATATCGTAGCTATTGTTTGATCTCGCCAATGCAGTGTTGAACTATACGCTCGAGGGTTAGAGGACTCGAGTATCTCTAAATCTAAATGCGAGTACTTATGTCCATGCATCACACTCACAAATTTCCGAAAATAGAGGATCCTAGCCAAAGTATATAGGCTCATAGAGTTAACCTTTGGCTTAAACCTCCTTCCCGCCCAGGAAAGTCCCTACTACATTGCTATAACTACTAATTTTTTTTTATATCTATTGTAGGGACACAATAGTCGGTGGTAGAAGCCTTTGTGGTTCGACTCCGGCGCAAACACCGCCACACCTATTTGTACTTTATAACAGCAGTGTTCAGGGCTGCTGTGTTCCGGTTTGAAGGGTATGGTAAGGGATACATAAGTATGTAGTATCCGATGCATTCCAACTTAGTCCTCAGGGGTAGCAACGCATGTGGCCGACCTCAGATAGGACTGTGATCTTATCTGGAGTTGATTACAGACGTCTATGGGCGGCAGCGGCCACTCATCATCAGGGCCAGTCACTTCCATAACATAAAAGAAATTAGTTTAGACTTCGGCCTACAAGCGTGTAGTTTTGTACAAAATCTCCTTAAATATTGTGAATAGAAGTTGAAATAAGTATTTAAGTGAGGGGCAAAGTAAGGAGCAAAATAATGATAAGTAAAATAGCGAATGAAACCTTCTATACATATTATTGTTACTGTCTCTGTAAAAGGTCACGAATCGTCTGAATATATTTGTATTACCTAGACCATAGTACTTTAGATATGGTTTTATAGTTATGCTAGGTTTAATTGAAGGTTAATTTTTAGTAAAAACAGAATATCCAACAGTGGTAATATATTTAATTGAAAATTAGCTATTTAAGATGCATTATGTTATGATATACAAACATTTCGTGAATTCATGAATACCGAATAAAATTATTATACGAATATAATGTTTTAGGGATATCGAATAAAATGCTTACATTACGTGTAAAATCCTAATTTTGAAACTTTGTATGCATCTTAAGTAAACAAGCAAAATAAACTACTAATAAAGTCAGTCCAAGCAATGATACACTTAAGTATAGTATCGATGTCATAATGTGACACAGTTAAAATCTGACTATCAAAGAATCAAAGCCAACATCTAATAATGAGTTGGCCGATTTTTGATTTACGTGAATTTACTAGATATTATGAGTGTATTTGTTTATTTCGTCTTTGGCTATGTGTTTGGTTAAAAGTGACCTAGTTCGGGCGTCTGTTATTAAAATACTTTGTATACACTAATAATTATGTGTTTGTTCCAAAATAAACTAGATCTGATTTTTAAAATAAAATTTTACATGAAAAATGTAACATGTGATACCTAAACATAAATTTTTTTTAACCTTATTTGTCATTAGAAAATATTAACAAGGATTATATGAAACTATTTGATTTCAAAGGTTTATCGTTTTGCAATCCTCTGAAATGTTGGGTTTTGCTTGAATTTCGTAAACAATGATATTAAACGCTTTCAAATGTAGCCCAAGATATTAAGTTGTGGGTTTCGTTTTGAATTTGATTTACAGCAACATTTTGGCAGTGCTATACGCACAGTAATTCATTTTAATAGTCACATTAAATGGTATTTGTAACAACGATATTACAATAATAGTGCGCGTCGGTTGTCAATGTTTACACTTTACGTTAACTTGAGAATTTGATGGGTTGCGTTCTATAATCTCTACGTACTGTTAAATAGTCTATACATAGAATAGTCTAGCCTAGTTTAGGTCACTAAATGCGTAAACAGTTAAACTATCACAAAACAAAAATCATTAAAAAATATTGACACATAGTATAATATCAATAAATTGATAATATTATTTTTGTAACGTTACGTTCCAGCGTAACTGGTTTCGCAACGCCAATACTTTTATCTCTCATGGTGCGCATAAACGCCTAAAAAACTTCACATCAATAACGTCAAACTAGATAATTATCTTAAAAACAATAAATCTGACCACTTAAAACGAATTGACTCTCCCCCTAACCTCCCCCATATTTTTCTGTTTGCAAGCACCATATTTAAAAATTGTACAACCTATGTCACTATGACAACTGAGACGATTCTAACGACACCTCATATGTTAATTCAGTCTAGTCGTTAGGGCTATTACGCTCGGACTACATTACCCTCCTGACGGAGTCGGATAAACATAAAAATTCGCCATCCATTGCAGGTGAAGTGGAGTGTCCAATCCAACAGCAGCAACAGTACCGGTACATGAACAGCGAAGCGGGCACGCTGCACCGCGCGCGGCCGCTGGAAGACAGCGTAGCGGACGGACACCTCTGGCCCAGCAACAATGACAGCAAGGTGGCAACTATCGACCGCCAGCCGCTCGATATCGGGTTAGTTTCTTGTTTGGGGTAGATGTTTCATATACGTGTTCAAGATAATTTTAAGTCGTGTATTGATCTGTTACTATTGTCCTTCCTCTGCGTCCTTATATTTCCGAATGTGGTTTCAATTTATGGGTGACGATCACAAATAAATTTTTACAAAAAGTAACGTATGCCACCGTAAAATGCGTTCGATCATATTATGTTTTTTTTGCCATAACGAATGTAAAGGCGTTATGTTCTGATTACAAAACACGCAGACACATCAATAAGAATTACCACTTAGCAAACCCCTATGTACCTGATGATTCGACAATGCAATCTACTTTGTGGTAAGTGGGCACTGCCGCCCATGGACAACTGTATTCAGTCCCAGATAACATCAAAGTCCTACGTATGACAACACACGCATTGCTACCCCAAAAGATTAAGTTAGAACGCCTCGTATGAATACTCATAAAGACATATGTCTTTACAACAACTTTCCAACTAGAACACAGCAGCGCTTAACACTTCTGTTATAAGGCAGAAATTGGTGTGGCGGTGGTGCCGCAGGAGTCGAACCACAAAGGGTCATACCATCTTTAAAATTTAACGTATGGACCACATTCTCGCTTGCTCCAGTGTCATAAACGCGATACATTCACGTGCATGACCCGTGCAATCGGCTTGATACAGGCGTGTTATCATCCTTGCCAAGTGAAGAGTATTCAAATCGTGACGTCACAGGATGTTCAATAATAGCGCGCGCGGATTTACTTCCGGATACATACGACGATTGATTCTTTGAAAGGGATATTGTAGAGGAATAAAATGTTGCTTGAATTGTAAATCTACATTTTACAATACACTGGTGGACATTCCATCGCCATGTTGTTTCATGGTCATGTAAAATTTTCCTGTTAGGAACATAACAATTTTGTATACAAAATAATATAATTTGTCTTATTTGTTATTAATTTATTTATTTGCACGTAATACAATATTACTTGCGGAAGCTATGGCAGACCTATATAATATTATCTGTTTCTTTATAAGTTGGAAGTAGCAAACGAGCATGCAGTCTACCCGATGTTAAGTGGCCACTGTTGCGCTCGGACATCTGTAACTATCTGAAGCTCAGGTTTTTATCTTATCTAGGGTAATTTACAGGTGTCCATGGGTGGCAGTGGCCATTTTCCATCAGGTGCAATGCATGCCCGTTTGCTACTTCTATACCAAAAATGCGATGACGTGTAGTGAGGTGTCAAGCTATAAAGCTGTATTTCAGAGTGTTCACACCTCTGAAGTACTGTATAAAAATAAGACGTACAGTAATTTCTACATATTGTGTTCATTGTTTTTCAATATACCTTTGTAAATGTAATTTTCGTTGACAACTAGGCAAAAATCGGCCACGTCCTTTTGTACATCTAAAATTAAATCTAAAATAATATTAAAATAATACTGTTGACAGGTTCCTGGTGTCGTTCGTGGTGGACGCCCGCGGCGGCGCGATGAAGGCGAAGCGTCGCGGCGGCGTGCGCATCATCGTGCCGCCCGCCGCCGCGCCCGCGCCCACTCGGGTCACTTGTCGGTATGTTACCAACTTGCTATGTAGCTTTACGTGACGTTTTCCTGCCGTGTTGTACTGGATTCGTTTACCATGTTACGGTAGACTGCTGGACACGGGTCCAGGGCCGTCTTTAACTCATTAGGGGCACATAAGGATAAACGGGACCATATGATCAAGATATAATTGAAATTGCGTTCGTTCTAAATAGACTCATTTACAAATCTTTTTTAATGTTCTAAGGTTATCATCACAAGGTGTGAGCGTAGTAAATTTTGATGAAAACCAATTTATGAATGAAAAATAACAATCAATTTTGAACAAAACATCAACTTGCTTGTCAACTTTACATCCTTATCGGAGTACTATTTACGTATATATTAAAAACTAAAGATTTCTTATGGCGCATTTTTGCCGAAGATTTGGCAGGAGCTAATGGGTGCCTTGAACGCGGGGCCCAGTGGCAAGTACCCAAAGGGCATGCGCGATTCTCTTATATTTTAAAAACGTCCCATCTATGCCACTAGATAAGTTTGGAATGTTACCGATTCTAATTTGCGTAAGACTAAAACAAGATCTTAAACAATAATTAAGTCAATTAAAACACTGAATTCAGATCTTTAATTGATTTTATTTTGAGACATTGCAATATACAGATAACACAACAATAGTAATACAGCTAACTGAATCACGGACGAAAATAAATTCAAATTTGGAAAACTGCCCGAAACACAATGTGTATGTTGATAAAATATTAATTCTTGTTTATGTTAATACGTACGTAGAATATGCATATGGATGGAATATGAAATTATATATTTTTTTTTAGCTCACAAAATATCTAAATAGTCTATTAACGAAACACATATTCTGATGACATATAAGTCAAATAGATCCAATGTTGAACAAGCATTATTATTAGACTTGGTTGGCGGAAAAGACCTGTGTCGTTGGATAATAATTATTTTTCGAAACTTGTATATTATAATCATTTTTTAATGTTCAAAAATAGTGGGATGTTTATTATAAAGCGTTCAGTAGCGTGTAGGGTAGGAAAGTGATATAATGCAGCGAAAGGTGACTTTTCGTGTTGCTTGCAAGACTTCGTAAAAAACATTAGTAAAGGATTACTTTACTTACTTAAGTTCTTTATTGGATCCATCTCGGTATCTATCATAAAAAATAATAATAATGAAGATTGAAACGTTAAAGGACTTGAATCCATATAAGTAATCTTAAACTAAAATAAACAGAATAGTATGAACTATGAACGGGATATGAAGAAAAAAAACGGACAAAAGCTAGGAAGCATGGAGACATCGCAAAGTTTTGAAGAGATATGATTGATGACAACCCGCGTGGCGGAGCGGTTACCACACCGGTCTGACATGCAGTGGGTTCTGGATTCGATCCCCGGCCAGACAGATATCTGAATGACGAGTTTAGATTTCTGTTCTGGGCCTGGGTGTTTGTGTATTCGTTTTTCTGTGTTTCCATGGCACCCACGACACAGGAGAAAATCCTACTGTGGGGCTATTAGTGCAGATAGCGTTATTATAGAAATAAAACGGGAAATTCAAAGCCCTATACTAAAATTTTTGATTGCATCGCTAATCCTGCATTCATACATGCTTGTTAGGGCATCATGACATCATATTTAACATTAAATTCAAATGAGTACGAAACAAGACCATTACGCCAAATACAATCCGCTATAAAGCCATGTTAAGATTATTTGCAATGCAAATGCATAAAGATTGTAATATATGTATATTGACAGCCACTGTACCTGAGTAGCATTTGAGGATATTTATAAAATGGTGAACTTGTCAAAGGAATTTCAGAGAAATTAAAGTAACATGATGATTTGTAAAGGGATATATATAATAATGGATTCTTTAATGATTCTGTTATAATTTGTTTTACAAGTAGACTGAATTTTTGGTATTATTGAAGTACTTACTCTCTTTCTTTTAATGTATTACTTTTTATATAGAATGTCTCCAAAAAACGTTAATTTTGAAAGTATTACCAAAATACGGAGTTATTATTTAAAAATACCAATTTAAAAATATATTAAATTTGAAAAAAGGCCGTTAAAGTATTCTTACCATTGCCATGACTTATTTTTAAAAATTGAAGCGAAAAAAATAATATTTAAGACTAATAACTATTCTTAGTCCAAAATAGTTATAAAATAATTTTAATTTTCTAAACGTACACTTCTAAAATGTTGCGTTAAAGGTGACCATTAAAATGTTCAATGCGTCATGCGGTCAGAGTTTTGCTTTTGTTGAAATAATAACTATATAAATGGAGATGACCGCAACAGAATATCAGTTGCCTTTTTGGAATGTCGAGTCTTTGTCATTTACTATTTTAACATGTTACATAAAATCCTTATTTTGGATGATGTTTCATTTTGTACTAAACTTGAACAATGATCTTGAGGAGATACTGTCATTGTTTATTTATAACTTGGATTGTGTTCGCAATTTCGAACGTATTTGTAGTTTCATTCTTTTATATTGATTTACGACCATCGTCGTCGTCATCCCATTATTGTCCCACTGCTGGGCAAGGGTCTCCTCTCAGAGTGATAGGGCTTTTGGGGCATAGTCCACCTCGCTGGCCAAGTGCGAATTGCTAGACTTGACACACCTTCAAGAACTTCTTTTTTTTAAAGAACTCTCAGGTGTTCAGGTTTCCTCACGATGTTTTCCTTCACCGTTAAAGCAAGTGATAATTAATTTCTAATACGCATATAATTTTGAAAAATCAGAGGTGCATGCCTGGGATTGGAACCTCGGACCACCTGATTGAGAGGCCGAGTTTCAACCATTAGGCTATCACTGCTTATAAATGTACTAATGGACATAAACGAATAGAAGTAACAAACAAGCAAGTAGCTCCCCTGGTGGTGACTGCCGCCCATGGACATCTGTGATCAACCTCAGGTCGGCTACAGATGATTGCTACCCCTGAGGACTAAGTTAGAACGCTTCGAATATTTCATACATGAACACAGCAGAGATTAACGCTGCTGTTTTTAACTAGTTATATAATTATGGTAGGTATATTATACCGAAATAGGTCTGGCGGTTGCCGCCGTTGTCAGGGGGCTACAAAGGGTTCTATCACCTTTTATCTTACCTATTAGGTGTGTGTGGACTGCCTTAAAATATACTACTATATTAGTTAAAAAAGACAAATATTTTAAAGAAAGAACACGAGAAGTGAATATATTACAAAATGTAAGAAATAGATACAAATTGTATACACTCGTATATCGTATCCACGAATCCAATCGAAATATGTAATTGTAAGTTACAATTACAAATCGTAATGGTACAGCGTAATCGTTTCTGTTACGAAAAGCGTTACATCAACAGATACTTTTCCTTTCATAGCGCGTCTAAAGAAATGTCACTTTGAAAAATGGCAGTTTAGAATTCTTAAAATATTCATTCGTTTCGTTCATTTATTCACTTAGCTATTATTCAAATTAGTGTTTACGGGAGCATGTTTATTTAATTACACTTTTATACAATATTACCTGTGTAATTTTATTGCCGTTTTTTAATATTTTCTTTATAGTTAAAAAAAATAGTTAAAGGTGGCAAAACCCTTTGTGGTTCCACTCCGGCGGCACCAGCGCTACACCTATTTCTGCCTTATAACAGCAGTGTTAATCGCTGCTGTGTTCTGACCTGAAGGGTGTGGCAAGGGAGACATAATTATCCAAGGCGATCCATCTTGTCCTCAGGGGTAGCAATGCATCTGAGGCCGACGCCAGGTAGGACTGTGGTTTTATCTGGGGTTGATTACAGATGCTCATGGGCGGCAGTGGCCACTTAACATCAAGTGGGCTGCATAATTCTTTGCTACTTTGAAATAAGTTGATTCTAAGAATTTAGATCGTAAATAATATCTGTTTATAATGGACATAAATAGCTTTGACCGGCAGCACCACCGATATATATATTCCTGTGTAATAACAGTAGTGTTAATCGCTGTTCTCTTCTGGTTTGAAGGGTGTGAGGGAGGCATACCTATCACAAGAGTTTTAACGTAGTACTAAGGGGTAGCAATGCATCTATGACCGACCTCAGACCTCAGTTAGGACTCTAATTGTATCTGGGATTTGATTACAAATGTGGAGGGCGTAGGTTACCAAAGGGTGTTACGTTATTTTTTAAAGTGTTTTAAATTACCATAATACCATCACATCGCAAGGTGTTTCGGAGAAGAGGCGGTGTAAACTCCATAACACACTTTTTAAAAAGTTTAATTTACAATGTCAATTTACGCTAATGTAGCATGTTGAGCTGGTCCTACATCAATTTTATTGATACCTTAAAAAGCTTTTGTTTACTATCTAAATGACGTCAACTCGGCATCAAAATGACTTCTCGCAATAGGGTAGTGAGTATTGTATCTATTATGTATAAATAGAATTTAATAGAAAATAGAAATCAATGTTTTTACTGCATCAGGAGGGTAATTTTTTATGAACGTATATGTACGTATGCATGTATCTATTTCTTTGGCACGCCCAAACGGCTTGACGGATTTTAACATATGAGGTGTCGTTAGAATCGTATCAGTTGTCATAGTAACATAGGCTATAAATTTTCTAAATATAATGCCTGCGAACGAGGAAAAAAGGGGGTAGGATGTCATTTTAAGCAGTCGGGTTTTTTTGTTTTTAAGATAACACTTTAGTCGAAGGAAAGAATACGCCCGTCTGTACATTTATCACGAAAGTCCTTAATAGGTACAAGAAAAAAACATCTGATTAGTCAAGGCGACAACGCATTTGTTGTGATGGCGTGCGATCATTATGTACGAAAATTATATCATGTGAGCTTATTTATCAATGGTACGGTTAATTTTTCCCTTTTCAGTTAATTGTATCTCATAAAAAACATAAAAATATGTTAGAAAAAGACCAATTCATTCTGTTATTTAGAATACCTTAGTTGGAGGTATTCTTGTTCAGAATAATTATCAACCCTTGATACAATCAATGCCTTCATATTCACTTCAAGCTTACAAACGTGGGCCATGGAGTATTATATCTATTAACTAAGTACTACACATACACAATTATACATACATACACAACTAGTTCCA
>DWNY01002403.1:0-11121 GCA_018250635.1 Telegonus apastus | reverse complement strand
GGCTATGAGTGTAGAAAGCGTTTATATTATATTTTATATTTTTAATATGTTTTTTTTTTAATAAATTGGAAGTAGCAAACGAGCTTGCAATCCACCTGATGGTGAGTGGCCACTGCTGTCCATAGACACCTGCGCTCAAAACCAGATAAATTTAGGATTCATACCTAATGTCAACCAAATATGCTTTGCTACCCTGAGGACTAAGTTGGTACACCATATTTATATCTCCCCTACCACACCCTTCAAATCAGAACACAGCAGCGCTGAACACTACTATTATAAGGCAGAAATTGGTGTGGCGGTGGTGTCTTCAGAATAGAACCATAAAGCATTCTACCACCTTCAAAAGTTTAATTTAACTCTGTCCTAATTACATATGTAAAAAATAGATTATTTAAATGCTAAAAAGTGAAAACATGCATGCAAAATTTAATATAAACACATAACTAGCAAACAGAACTCTGATTTATGTAGAAATCTAGAAGGGAAGCACTACATCCTAAACACTTAAAAATTTTATTGCGTCTAAGATAAGGTATGCGTAGGCATACTATAGTGCCCAAAAATGTAAGTTATAAAATGATTTCATGCAATACAACTATTCATTTCCCACAGCATCATACAACAACGTCTGAGAGGCAAATTAAATTTGAACGAGCTCAAAAGTGCCTGGAGAATGCAGCCCTTGTATCCAAACGTATCAAGGAACACCGGAAAGCAGCTGCCGAACTATTGGGCAAACCTTTTGGTAATATACAGTATCAGATAATTACCATATGCTGTATCTATTATTTACGTTTTTTGTTAAAGCTTTATTATTGTAAGCTTGGATATTGTATGTGTCGTTTTTATATATGTTAGTATAATATACATTCTTTACAATGTAGTATAAAAAATGTTATACACATACAATTGTACATTGTTGTACAATTTGACTTCAAATCTGAATACCATTGCATTCTCAACATATTGAGTTTAAAACAGTTAAGTGCAGTAATATAAAAACCTATTGCAGATGAAGATATTGGTGATACATCTTCTGAAATGGCGACCACCTTGAGCGAGAGAACCGGGTACTCTGTGGCAACAGAGAGATCGGCCATGTCTGTTCAAGATGCATTAAACAGTAAGATAATTTTAGTCATCAATTATTATAACTTACCTTATCTTATGTTTTAAAAGTTGTACTTTTAAAGTACCCTTGTAGTTACCCTCTGGTGGCACCAATGCCACATCTTTTTCTGCTTAATAACAAAAGGGCTCTTTTCTGGTTCGAAGGTTGTAGTACAGGACGCATTATGATTTGGTTCTCTGGGGTAACAACACATTTGTGTTCCACCTTACGTGGAACTCTAATCTTATATGGGATCACTTACCATCAGCTGGACAGCATGCTTGCTTTCATTTCTTTCATATGTAAATAATTTTTAATTTTTTGCTATTACAGTCCCTGGCATCAGTGAAAGCTTAGCAAACACCTTAAAACAGAAAGAGCTGTTAATGGAAAGGATAAAACAATATAAGGAAATCAGCAAAAGACCAGCAAAGAAAACTACAGTTGTGACTAAAAAGGAGTCTACCAATACTTCTGTTACTGCTGAAATTAAAAGACAGGTAAATATTTTAATAAGATATCCCATAAATACATATTGTTACATATCACTTAGTTGTTAATCCCCAACAGCTATGGTATTGATATAAATGTGCCCCATAAGTAACCTAACCTACCCAATTCATAATTTTTACCAAAACTGTGACTGTAATATTGTAATATGTAAAATTTCAATGAATAAACGAAATTTGTAGACAATATTTTTGCCTTAGACTTCAGATAATACAGATATTGCAAAATTAACAAGTACTATCAAAGAGAAGGAAAATGCATTAAGTGTAATGCAAGTGAAGATAAGAGCAATGGAAACAACAATATTGGATTTACAAGAGAAGATAAATGAGAAAGACCAGATTATAGAAGCCAAAAATAGGGCAACTACACTTATATCTGACAATTTAAGTAAAAAGGGTAAGTATAGTCAACTGAGAACTTGAGAACATTGAGATTTGTTGTTTGAGATTTTGCAGTAATGACCTACATGATTATTATTTTTTTAGAAAAAGATTCTATGCTTTTACTGGAAGATACAAGACAGCAAATGATAAAAATGCAAAAGAACTTTGCAGCAATGGAGTCAGAATGGAAAGATGAAAGAAACAGGTTAATACAAGAGATTGATGAAAAAAATGATAAAATAAACAGCCTACAAGAAGCAAATACTATTTTAGAAAATTCACGATTTGAAATCAGCTTAGCACATTCTAAGCTAGCTGAGGAATTGGAAGTAAAAAACAAAGAAATATTTGAATTACAAGAAAAACTAGAAGACTTGTCCAAAACAAATATTTACATACCAGAACAGAGCGAGGCTAAAGAACATGTGGAGGAAGAAAAGGGAACTATTGAGATTGCTGAAATGGCAGCATTGACTAAAAAAATAGAAATATTTGAGCAATTGAACTTCCAACTCAGACAAACTAATAAGGATCTAGAAAATCAACTTGCTCTTATTAATTCGGAATCCAAAACTGCTAGTAGTTCATCGAATAAAAAAGGCAGTCCAGTTACTACTCGTAAAGGTAGTAGAAATACAAAATCTAAATCTCCATGGAGCAACCTATCCTCGGAAAACGTAGAACAGGAGAAAAAGACGCCTAAATACGACAACACTAAACTGGAAACAATGCTGCAATCTCTTAACAAAGACATCTTAGAGAAGGAGTACTTAATATCTCAAAAAGATTTATTAATATCAAAACTTGAATCTAATAATACAGAAAAAGATGCCACTATTGGTGAGTTACGTTCATGTGTTGAATCACTGAAAAAGTCACCAGTGGAGATGGTGGATGGTAGTACAGATGTTACAGATTTATTAGACACTGAAGCAGCAACCAAGGAAGTAGTAAAAACCGAGTTGTCGTCTGCAACCATGACTACACCATCAAATATCAATAATCTTGAAGAACAGTTAAGGATAGCGCAAGAACAAATAGTAACACTTAATGAAGAAATTGAAGCAGCTAATAAAAATATGATTAAGGTGAAATCTCATTCAAAACTGAAATTGAAACAAATGCAAAAGACTATTGATAATTTCAGTAAAGTTTCTGATTCTAATGCCGAAATTGTTAAGCTTAATGAAGAATTGCACCAGCTATCTCAGAAAGTTGCCGAATTAGAAGAGGAAAAGGGTAATTTACAGTTGCATCTAGTCGATTATGATAGTGGAAGGTGTAAGTATATATATTTTCGAAAATATTTCATTTTCATGAATGTTTGTTCTACTTATTACCTTATACATTAACCGTATTTGATTAATTTAAATAGTTTGGGAACTAGGTCGGTCATTATGACTCCTAATTGCTTGTTGCATGATGATAGCACAAACTGAACAAGATATTAGTTAAAAGTTTTATGTTACCCTTTATATTGTCTCGAAATTTATATACTTTATTCAATTATTTTGAATATTTATGATGGATTTTTATGTCGTTTCAGTAACTGAATCAGATGTTTATAAAAAATTAGTGGAAATTGAGAACTTAGCAGAGGCAAGATTAAAATCAATTAGTTTACTGGAAACTCAGAAATTTGACTTGGTCCAAGGTATGTTTGATCAAAGTATTATTGCGTTGATATTTGCGTTGCGTTGTATTTTGTATTTAAAAATTGTCTGGAGTTTTTTTCCTCGCATCTTAATAACTAAACACTGCGAAGTGGCAATAAATTATTATTATTGACGTTCAAAAAGTACCTTGAATAAAATATTTTTGATCTGCCCTGTGTGTACTAAGACATTTTGTATCCTTACCTTATAGAGTTACATGATTTGCAACAGAAGAATAATGAATTGGAAGATAAATTTGCTGATTTGTCTCAGCTTAAAAATGAACAGGTTTGCTCAGAAATAAAGTCGGTACAACTTGAAGAGCAGATAGATGAACTTACTGCGAGTAAAAAAGAACTGGAACTTGTCATAGATAATTTAAAACTAGATAAAGAGCAGGCATTTGGGACAATTCAATTTTTGCAAGGAGAAAAAGAAGAATTGATACATAAATTGGAGAATTATATGCAGGAAAATATGGAATTAACTGATAAACTAGAAAAACTAAGTGCTGAAAAAGTGAGTTCCGCCGAATCAATCGAGATTGTTGAATCATTGACAACACAAGAGAAATTAGAATTAGAAGAGTACAATAAAGGCATTGACAGTGCTAAAATTAGTGGTGACGATTTGCACGACTCCTATAAGTCAGATTTACGCCCGTGTGATGAAAATATAGAAAGTTTGGTTAAGCAGAGCGCCGAGTTAAACGAAAAGGTTGAACTATTTACTAATGAACGGCAAGAGGTAATGGATAGAATGAATACTATATCTTTAGAAAATGAGTCGTTGCATGAAAAAATATTGGACTTAAACAGACAATGTGAATCATTGCGAAGTAATATCGATTTATTAACCGAAGAGAAGTCTAATCTCCAAACTTTAAATCAAGAGTTAAGTCAACAAATAGAAGACTTAAAACACGAAAGATTAGAAATCATGAAGGAAGCTGTAGAAGTAGTAAAACCATTAAGCTTGGAGGAAAATGTTGATAACTTACTGGGAGAAAGTCACGATGACAAGTCAGCTGGTGACAAGATCAATAGGTCCAAATCCGTAAAAAGTCTTACGAAAGAGATTCTGAAGTTAAAGAATACAATTAAAGAAAGGGAAGCAGAAATTGCTGACTGTCAAATGAAAATACTCTCTTTAGAAGAACATCAAGAAAAGCAAAAGGAATTATTACAAAGCAGTGCATCATATGAAGATAAGATCAAACAACTCATTGATGAAAATAGTCAACTTAAGCTTGAAATAGATAAAAGTACAGAATTAGAACAAGAACGAGCCCAGACAAATGTAGAACGTATAGAAGAAGAAATGAAGAAACTGCGTCAAGAATACTCTACGGCAATAAATGCTCGCGATACTAGAATACACGAACTAGAAAATCTCTTAAAAGAATATGAAACACAAATATTAAATTATGTTAAAACGTTACAACAAAAAGATAAAGAAATAAATGAATCAATTAACCAAATTACAAAACTTAATGACGTATCACAAAAACTCAAATCAACTATTGAATTGCTCGAGGAAGAAAAAGCAAAAGATCAAAATGTGGAACTAATTAAATCACTTAATAAACAAATATCTATGTATCAGAAAACATTATCAGAGTACGAAGATAAATTGAAGAACTTAGATGAAGAGAAAAATCAATTGGCATCAATGAAGTCGATGTTTGAAAATAAAAGTAATACACTTGAAGCTGATTTAAAAAATATGGAAGAAGGGATAAGAGAAAAAGAGTTACTTATAAATGAATTAAAAACACAACATCAAAAATACATAGATGAATTGTCTACAGTTAAAGTTCAAGCGAAGGAGCAAGATGAGGAAATACATGAAATAAAATTACAATTAAGAAGAGAATCTATTGAAAATGAAAAATTACGGACGTTGTTACAACAAAGAGATAACGACTTTACAGAACTACAGAAAAACTATGAAAATATTAAAGAAAAGGTAGAAATGGTTACTAATGACAATAAAAATTTAAATGAACAGTTTAATGCAATGGAGACCAAAAACAAGGAACTAATGGAAAAATTAAAGAAATTTGCGGTCAATATTAAGAAAAAGTCGACATTATATGCAGAGTTAGAATGCCAGTATAATGACTTACAAAAAGAAAGTGAATCGAAAAATCTACAATTAGAACATTTGCAATTACAACTTGAAACTATTCCAGTGTTACAAGAGAAGCTAACACAAGTTAAGGAGCAGTTAAATCTTATAAATGATGAAAAAACACAGATGCATGGGGAAATAAATATATTAAAACATGAACATTCAGAGAAGATACAAGAAGTTTTAAATCTCAACGATTCACTTGACGTGTTGAATAAAGAGTTATATATTATCAAAGAAGAAAATTCTGTGTTAAAAACTCAAAATGAGTATTACAGTAATAAGATGGCTGAATATGAGATCGATCAGAAGAATAATTCCAATTTCCTAACGAAAATTTCCTGTCTGGAAGCAGATATTACTAAAAAACAATCGTATATAGAAGAATTGTCTAACGAACTTAAACTCAAGGAGGAAAAATTAAATCAAATACAACTAGGCCATGGTGCTAAAGTTCAGGAATGTGAACTTTATATTGAAAATTTGCAGACAGAACTAGAAAGATATAAAGGCCGTATCGGTCGACTCGAGGAGACAGTTTCTATGATGGAGGAAAATCGAGTCTCTTTGGAACGTAAGGCCGATCAATTAGACAATCAATTACGGGAAAAGCGACATGCTTATAATCAATATTCTGATCAAGAGGATGAATTAGTATCTAGATTGGCATATCTTATGGACAATGACAGACAAATCGAAAAACAATTTTATGAAATTGATATGGAAAACCAAGAACTACAATTCAAACTTCAGATCGCTAATGAAGAATATTTGGAATTGCAAAACACTTATTCTGATTTGCAAGATTATTGCAAAATATTAGAGTTTAAAGCTAATAAAGTTGATGCATTAGAATCAGATTTATCAATTCATCAGTCAAAAGTAAAAGAACTCGAAGCTTCTAATAAACGTTTAACAACCGAAAACCATACTTTGCTAGAAAAAAGAAAAACTGAAATGGACGAACTGGAATTTGAATTTAATACACAGATAGAAAATGCTATTAAAGAAAAGAAAGTAATAAGCGAAAAATATGAAAAACTATGTGAACGTGAGGCGCAATTAGAATCCCAACTACAAGAATATCACAGTAATTTGGAAAATCTTACCATAAATATAAAACATTTATCTTCCGAAAATCAGAGATTAGTGGAGGAATCAACCTCAAAATCAAAAGAGTCCGTGCCAGACTATACAGACCAGTATATAAGTGAGATTAATAATTTAAATTCTATAATAAATAGTAAGAATGAAGAAATTATAGAATTAAGTAATAAAATACAAACATTGCAATCAAATAGTGCGGTAAAGATTAAAAGTTTAGAAAATAAAATTTCTGATTTAACTGATAGACTTCAAGATGCATATGATCAAATAGAAAAACAACTGATAAAAATAGATTCAGAGATGTGTATGAATGAAGAACTTACTGGCACGCTTCAACAAAAAGACTACCAGATTAAACAGTTGATAGATAAGAAAAAACTGTTCTTTGAGATGTGCATCCCTAAAACAGAAGGTTTAACTATTTCATCGACTATTGAGGATATTAGTGACAACCAGAAATTATCTGACCTTCAGTCCCAAATAGTTTCTGACGAAGGAGTAGATTGCTTAGATACCACTCCTGCAGTAAAGAAAATAACAGACACACTGCAGTCACAAGCAATTTCACACCCAAGTACTTCAGCAGAGGGTATTGTGGAACCTCCGATGGTTTCTAAGAAACCATATCTTTGTTATGACAAAATAGATAAACCAGTTAGTGAGGAATTAGATCCATTTAATTCAGAAGAAGGTTGGGGTGTAGACGTGACTGAAGATTTTGCCGATGTTACTCCTGGAATATCTGAATTAAATCAAAAGATCTTAAAACTCAATGAAAATAATCAACAATTGACGTCTGATCTGGAAATAACAAATACTAAGCTAATGAAAGCTTTAAAGAAATTAAAAGAATTGAAAGCTTCCAATGATATGTTGACCAAAGAATTGAATATTTCTAAACAAATCTCACAGTCGTCTATGTTGGATATGGCGATAGAAAGCGAAATGTCAAGTAACCTCGAAGAGTTGGAGAAAAAAATACAAGAACTTAATAATGATTTAACAAAAGAAAAACGTGAAAAGGAAGCTCTTAAGAAGCAAAATGACGTTTTCAAAAATGCTAATGATCGTTTAATGGAAATGAAAGAAAAAATGGACAATGAAGTTGAGTTATGGAAGTATAACTTTAAACAAGCTAACGACAAAATTTCTTCCTTACAATGGGGAGCAGAAACCAAAGACACTACAAACGTTCCTACTACACCGCCTGTTCACACTGTCAAAACTGTAGAGTCAAAAGATGAAATGATAAAACTTGAAAAAGAAAATGACGAACTGCAAGTCCTAGTTGATAACCTTAATTTACAAAATAAAGATTTATCTAAACAGCTGGTCCAAATTAGTGATGAACTAAATAATCTCAAAAAAGTACTAGAAAAACCACCAGCAGTATGCGTAGAATGCGAAACATGCAAGACACAGCTGCAAGACTTGCAAGTTTCAAATAAAGAATTAAATGAAATTAACATCACCCTGACGCAACAGTTGGATATCCTCAAAAAACAACACGAAGATGCTTTAAATAACCTTAATGAAATTAAGGCTACCAGTGAAAATAGTCAAATGGTTTCCGAACAGATTAAACAAAATTTACTTCTTGAAATCACTAGTTTGCAAGAAAAGTTAGAAAATGAAATGAAAATTACTAATAATGCAAATTGTAAAATATCTTCTCTGACCGAAGAATTAGGTAATGTTAAATTAAAATTGACAACATTTGACGGTCAGGCTAGTTCTCCTAAGGAAAATGAAATAAATTATATTACATTAAAGGATCAATGTGAAAGCTTAGAGGATCAATGTATCGCTTTAAAAAATGAACTAGAAAGTAAAGATGCAATAATAAAAAGCTTGGAAGTTAAAAATGATGAATTGCTTCAAAAAGTAACTCAGTACGAAATAGTAATTAAAGACTTCGAAACGAAGCTTAACAATCTCAACGTCGAAAATGATCAACTATTATCAACGGTTGCTGAATTACGTGCATCAGTATCGAGTGCTGTTGATCAACGTGGTTATGAAATAGCAGAATTGTGGAAACAGCATTTAACGCAAAGGGAAGGAGAATTCCAGAAAATTGAAGAAGAATTACGAACGCAACTAAATGCCTCTGAATCTAAGTATGAGAAATTATTGGATAAAATGCAGTCTTCAAACCAAGAAGAAACTGACAAAATTATAATGGTTGAACAAGTTTCATCATTACAAAACAAAATTCAAGAAAAGGAAGAAAACCTCCTAAGCTTACAAGGCAAGTACGCCGATTTAATGCACCAAATAGATTTCTTGCGTTCTGATATGGAGGATGAAAAAGTATTGCATGAGAGTAAAATGCTTTCTCAAAGAGAGGACTATGAAAAAATTATAAATAAACTTACTTCGCGTAATCAAAAGCTTTCTGAAGATTTAGATAAGGCTACCAAAACTTACGAGAGTGAAATATCATCTGTCAACTTAAAAAATGAAAATCTTAACGAACAGATCAGAGAATTGCATAATACTTTTGAAATGAAGGTTCTTGATTTATCCAGAAAGATCCAAGAAAAAGAAGCTGAAATATACCAAAAAAGTCACGAATTTACAAATGCCATGGCACAAAGAACAGAAGAATTTGAATTTGTAACGTCACAGTTGATAGAGTATGAAAAGAAACTTGAAGATTTAGGGTTTGAAAAAGAATCTGAGTTAGCTGTTTTAAGGCTAAAAATGCACGATACAGTTGATCATTATGAAAGAAACGTAAAGAAGGTAGAAGAAGAGAAAAATATGTTAGCGGAAGCGTTAAATAATAAAATAATAGAATGTACTACTCTTAATAAAACTATTACCGATCTAAAAACGTCTTTAGAAGAGTATTCGGTCAAGACAGCTGAATCGCAATTAGTTCTAGAAAATCAAGAAATAGATATTGTGGCATTGAAAGAAGAAATATCTAATTTGAGGGATATAATTAAGTCTTCAAACAGCAGAATAGAGAAACATGTAACATTTGCGTCCGACGATAAAGCTGACTCAGGAGTTGAAAAAACAGAAACTCCTTTAAATAAAGATCTTCTTGATGCTGTCCCTAGAGCAGAATTGGATTTGGCATTGTACATGTTGCATCAGAGAGATGTGAGATGTGAGGAACTTACAATGGAGCTTACACAGTTGTTGGAAGAGAGGGACACTCTACAATTGAGACTGTCAGACAGCCTGCGCTCTATAGAGGAATTTAAGATAAAGACAAGTTCCGTGTTAGATGTTTCTGGTGAAGACGTTGTTACCGAATTACCGTCCACGAGTTCTGAGAAGGAACACCTGGTTGATACACAACGTATTCAAACGTCGCGCAGTAGCAGTATAAGCGATCCAGATCACGAGAAACCCAAACTGCAAGCCAAGTAAGTAATTGAAAGCAATTGACATCAGACGCAATATGACAGTGACTTACCCATTCAATTTCTTAACATATGCATAATAATGTTATTCAATTAACATTTCAATGTCATATATTTAAACATATTCTATTTAAAAATATATGTATCTGCAGTACATTTATAACACAAGGATCTAGGCGCATTTGTATGGTAATATTTATTATAACAGTTTATTTCGGTGTAAATAGTTTCACATTGACACAAATTTTTCGTACCAGGTTAACAGAACTGCGCAGCGTGAAACACAGTCGTGATGTGAGATTGCGACACGAGAGCGAACAGAGACAGCTTGGTATGCGCTTGCTGCATCGAGACGTAGCCAACCTTCCTCCAGAGGCTGTCGACCAACTAGCCCAGGCTCACCATACGCTCAGTAAGTAGTTTTTGTGTATTAATAATACACTATTAAAGATAAAATAAAGAGAAACCCGCTGCGTTTCTATCTGTAGTCTAAGCTTATCAGTTTAGGCAGAAGTTTAGGTTGAATTTCTGAATGAAAATGGAAAATTTTTAGGTACCAAATAAAACAAAGAAAATTCATAGGTACCTACATAATACATTCTATTGATTATTATTTTACTGAATGTAAGAATTGAACACTTGATATTATTTGACACTAAAAGACAGGAGTCCTTGATCTTTAGGTGTTAGTAATTATCAGAGAAATAATTTCTATTTCTGTTTGTTTCTAGCTCGTGACTCTCAAAGCACTCCCACAGTACTACTAAATTGGCTTCGTGGCAAAAGCACTCCCAAGGTTGTACACATGTAAGTTGCAGTTGATATAGAAGCTGCCT